>JPJR01000319.1:0-20593 GCA_000750675.1 Pseudogymnoascus sp. VKM F-3808
ACGTCAGCAGCCCCAGCAGCAGATCAATATTCGACTGCACCTCTTGAAGCGCACACGTGAATAGCACGCGCTTCAGGTCTTCAATCCGGGCTAATCTTTCCTGCGTCGAGAATGTGGTCACGGTGAGGATGGCTTGGAGTAAGAATGGCCGGGTTTGCTGTAGTTGCCAGGCCGTTGTATCAGGGGCGAGGTTGATGAAGGGGAAGTACGGTAGCATCTGCGAGCGGAAAAATGAGACGCTTTCCTCTGCTTGGTGCGAGGGTGGCTCAGTTGGAGAGGGGGGGTACTGGGATGGAGAGAACAAATCTGTATCTGCTTGCGCTAGGGGAGATGGATTTGTGGAGGGCGTCGGGACTCCTCCAGTGCTTTGGGTAGTGCTGATGGAATTTGCTAGATTACCATTCGAGCCAGATGAAGTAGACAATGGCATGCTCTCCTTATTAAGAATCCGAATGGCTTCAGCTGATGATCCAGATGCGCTAGCAAGCGATTGCATCGCAGATAGCATGGTTTCTAACCTGCTCTCCAGCTGCGCGATTCGCATCTCAGACGCCGGCGCCTCAGCTCTATGAGCATTGCGCCGGCGAGCCGAGTCGGATGGGAAACATTCCTTTCTGAGACGATGACATCTACAATTCTCGTCAGTCATGCGCTGTATCAATAGGCCTGTGGTAACATGAAGACATATCAGTACCTCTCGCAGCTATCACCTCTCGGGCTCGGCACACACCGGCACTTCGCCTTGTAGCAGTGCATGCAAGCCTGTCCATACGTGCTAGAGTGGCCCGAGGCCAATCTGCCTCTCTCCATAGCTTTAGCTGGCGGAATGATAGGAAGGAATCATGCTGAAGATTCCGGAATCCGGAGGAATCGTGGGTTGAAGTAGGGCGGCTGGGATATGGGGGGTGTAGGAATTTAAATCCGACGGATTACCTCCGTCCTAATGCCGTGTGTGTATGGAGCGCTGATTGGTGGGAGGAGTTTCGGAGTGATGTGATTGGCTCTAGGTTCGGTGGAATCCAATGCCGATTTATAGGACGATACGGAATTCAAGTTTAAAATCCGTTTTATAATTCATGGTGACAGAATGATATACCCTGAATTAAGCCGCATGGGATGATATGTATACCTCTGTGCTATTTTAACAATTTCCTAATAACCTCCAGCCCCCTTCCGAGTAATGCCGCTGGAAATAGCCTCCTGAAGTCCGGTTGCCCACCAATAGGTCCGATTAGTCTTTCAAATTTTGAACGTGTATATAAATGAAATATTGCCTCTCTATTATTATGCATTCGTCTAACTTCTCGTACGGCCGGACCTTACATACTACTAAACTTCAAACCACAAACCTTCTCTTCCACGACTAAGAGCTAATATGCCAGAGAAGACAGTTTTAGTCACTGGTTGCAGCAATGGCGGACTAGGGGCAGCAATGGCAAAATCCTACCAGGCCAGAGGTTTCAGGGTTTTCGCCACACTACGGAACCGCTCTAAGGCCGGATCCCTCGAGGAAATTGAGGGCATAGAAATCCTCGAGCTCGACGTCACATCCGAAGAATCCGTCTTTCAATGCGCAAAAGAAGTTGAGAAGCTCACGGGAGGATCACTCGATATCCTCGTCAACAACGCTGCCACCGTTACCGTCATGCCTCTTCTGGACACACCGGTCGACGAGGCCAAGAAGGTCTACGACAGCAATGTCTGGGCAATCCTTTCAATGACGCAGGCATTCGCACCGATGCTTATTAAATCGAAAGGAACTGTTTGCAACATTAGTTCGGTTTCTTGCGAATTGGTATTCGCCTGGCAGGGTCGGTCTTGACTTACTCAATAGTACATCTAAAGTCCTTTGCTTACTGTGATATAGGTACATACAGCAGCTCTAAGGCAGCAATGACACGGATTTCCGAAACATTGCGCCTTGAAATGGCGCCCCTCGGCGTGCGGGTTGTCACAGTGATACTTGGAGGCGTCGAGACAACTGGGAACAATCCTGATAATAGAAAGGATCTCGTGCTGCCCGCAAATTCATACTACCAGAAGATAGCTGCTATCATTAACCACCACCAGAAGGGGTTCATTTACACCAATAAGCAAAATTTGGATGTGGCAGCGAGCAATGTTGTCAACGACATCCTTTGTGGTCGCTCTGGCTTTATTCGTCGGGGGCAGGCTTCTACACTGAGCTGGATCTTAAACACGTTCCTGCCCTACGCACTCACCATATATTTCGCGAACGGAGAGTCGGGACTTGGTGAGCTCGGTAGGAAGTAGGTGGTTTATCTGAATGTATGTTTGTACTGGCTTATAATGCACTACGGCGGGTTGGTAATAAGTAGAGAGGTGGTAGCTTGAGCTTGATCTCGTAACTATATCCATATAGACAGTTCACGTCTGAATAAAGTGCTATATTTCATCTTGACGTATTAGGATGCTTAGAATACATAGTCGGCATTATTGCCCTTGACTAATCATGCGCATTACAAGCTTGTGTATGGCAGAGCGGACGGGATGTCCAATTCCCTGTGGGCTGCCATCGCTTTCGCACCAAGTCTACCACCAAAACCGTCCCCCGTTAATGCGAAACAATTGGTCGGTTCTCGAATGGCCGTATCCTGGGTCTGCGATGACGACCGCGACTTTATGGAAACATGAAGCGGTTGGTCGATTTCTGACGTCTGTCTCAGGTCTTCCGAAAGGCCGTATTCTGTGTCCTCGATCACGACAGCAGCTTCATGGAAACGGGGTACGGCTCGATTTCCCAATCTACCTCGGGCCTCCCAAATAGCCGCATCCTGTATCGTCAATTAAGACTGCGGAACAGTAATCTAACTGCCGTCCCCGCCTCAAGCTTTTGCTTTTACCAATATGATCACTTTACCCCCCATGGATTTTGGCGACTTTGATGTAGATACGTATCTACAGCTCTCTCTAAATACCCCAAATATGCCCACGGCCCCTGTTACTCCCATGGTACCTATTTCACCCTCGTCTGATGTCTTCCATCCGACGTCCACCTCGGTTGATATTTTATATAATGACCTTAGCGACGATGACCTCAACCAAGACAATGGCCTCTACCAAGGAAACCGACATAGTGTTAATGTTGTGATCTATATTCTAGGGCCGTTTACTATAAATGGGTGAATAAGAAAAGGGATGACATCTGGAATTAGTGGACAGACGACGAAAAAGGGGCGTATGTGCTCACGACGAAGGACAAAGGAAACAAAAGACTGGATTTTAGATTTGTTTATTAAATAAATCAGGAGATGATAGGTAGACCATCAATTTTAACACATCGTTCAAGCCGGATTCTACAAGCTTCCAGATTCTGCGCCTCCTATTCTTACCCTAACCAAATTCTAGTCGTTAAATCGAAAAGTTAATAATTATTGCCAGTCGCCGCACCCCAGATATAAGCAACCCATCCCCCAACTGTTAGAGAACACAATGCTCCAAAACAACACAAACTGATTTTCCTATTCTTTGCTCCGTTTTCGCCAATAAATCTCTCCTTCCTCGCGACAATCAAGGGACCGTTCTGTATTCTCTGCTTCCGAGTCCATTGCAGACGTCTTAGGTCAACTGATGTCGCAGATAGAACAACCAAGCCGACCGAGACAACTACGGAACCAGCCGCAAGGACTACATAGACAATGACGACTCTGTCGTAACGTTATTATCTGCGTCTTGGATTCGGCCGGTGACAAGGTTGACAATGATGTTCATCCTGGATTTTTGTTAGCACGACGACTCAAGGGGAAAGTGGCGGGAACCTACGAATTATTCATCATTATTTTTATGGCGTATGCAGATCCAAAGACTTCTTGGTACCACATCGAGGTTCGAATGCTGTCGATGATCACGGTCGGGCCAAATGAATAAGCAAATGCGTATATTCCAAAGGCCGCTGCTGTACCCTTTGTGGTGTCTGCCCAATTTACCAAAGCCATAGCAATAAAGACGCCGATTCCACAAAATGCCACTGAGAAATGGGGTCAGCCAACTGCATGAAACGAAGTATTGTTCAAGGAAGCTTACTCAGTGAGATCCGATTCCCGAAAATATCAACAAATAACCCTATCAAAGGGACGAGGAAGAACCCCGCATATTGGAGGACAGAGCTGTACCATCCGGCGGTAATACTGTCGGTCTTGAACCGATGTTCCGCAAATTCGGTTGCGTTCTGCGTGAAAACAAGCGCTGTACTGGTCTCTAACAGCGAGAATGCGAGAACAGCCCAGTAAACCCATGGCAACTCCAGGACTTTCTTAACTTCAAACTTCTTGTTCTTCTCTGTTAATTCCTCGCCAGTAGATGGGTCGGTGATGTTGGAAAAGTGTTTGTTGGCGTATTTCGTGAAGAAGAAAAATGCTAAGGTTATAAGATTTGTAAAGATGTTCATGAATAAAGCGATCCAAAAAACCCATGAGAAATCGCCGAGGTTCTACTACAAATTAGTAAAGTTCATTTGGTCTGCTTGAATCCTGGGCAATTAAATTACCTTCGAGATGATGTTCGAAGTTGACTTCCCAACAAACCCTCCAATCTTTCCAATGGCTAATTCAAACCCAAGCGTACTGGCAAATCCATTATTCGGAGGAAACCAGCTGGAAAATATCTTATACTGTGCAGTCTGGGTGGCTACGTCGCCAAATGCTAGAACCACTCTTCCAAATACCATAAGTTTGTAGTTCCGGACGGTAGTCGCTGCCGCAACAAAGATTGAGCCAATGGTGTAGATGATGTTGCCGTATAAGATTGCGCTTGCGCCACCAATTCTATCAGTGACCATTCCAGATGCGAGAATAAGCACCACTTTTATGAAATCCTCGCTCGATTCAAGAAGTGCGAATTGAGTGTTGTTGATCTTGAGTTCCTGCCGGCAAAGTCAGTCGAGGCGGTCAGTTTTCGCCAGGTAGGTGTTGCCCTACCTTCTTTAATGTTGACTTCATAGCCCCGGTCACCCCACTGCTCCAATTTGACCCAAATCCAATTCCAGCAACGAGAGCAACTGATAGAATCTTGAAACTTAATGGCACTTGATTACGGGTTGATGGTGGACTCTCCACATCAGAGAGAGAAACGACCTCCTTAGTGTCTGGATTTTTGGGTGATAGATCTATCATGATCGTCTCCGTGCAGTTTACCTTCGTTATAATATTGGGGCCGGTTGGATACGCAATGTACCTGGACTGGAGGGGGTAGGTGACAGAGATATACACAGAAGATCTTATCAGATCCAAATTCAAAACGCCCACCCCCGGGGTTTAAGAAGACAGACGACACGGGAACGCGGCATTTAAATTTTTTAGTCTATTCTGCGATTATTAAATCGAATTGTTAATCCACCTTTGAAACGGATCCCCTCGTGGATTTAAATCTTGAAAGTGGGAAGTGAGAATGGCCAAGGCCGTGAAAACCCATAAAAATTGCCATCTGATAAGATTAATCCCGCTTCTAGAAGTTCTGCAGCCAATAATAAGCATTACCGTGACATCTGATTAGATTTGCCCTACTCTTAGTTCGCATCCACAACAGGGTGATATTCAAGGATCTGATAAGATATTGATTCTAAATTTGTCTACAACACAGTCAGAGTGTTACAGCTGGGGTTTTCGGCGGCACTATCGCCGACACCCCGAGTAAAGTAGTAATATACAAGTCAGCGATTTGACTATGGTGGTATGTAGAAGGCACTGGCAGAGTCTAGTATGTATACTGTTAACAGACACTGCAGGAAGTAGATCACTAACGGCAATAGGCACACCAGTTTAAAGTAAAGCTTTATTTACTATGGTTTTGTGGTTATTGTAAATTAAGGGAAGGAGGATGTGTACGTATATCTATCCCTTGTATATTGCACTTCTCCACCCCTTTTTAACTTTTAGTATGCGATTAAACAGTGCATGCATTATATAGGTCTTGCTCTTTAAAGTGATTAAACTATGTCGATAGAGGAAAACGAGATTAGTATTATTTACCCCTAATAAGGTCGGTTTAAGAAGTCCAGGTCGAGTCCATTAGCCCGTTTGCATCGACGAAGTCGAAGAACTCATTAGGAAAATCCAGTGGCGTGTCCCCAATGCCTTCTATCATTTGAATTATCTCATCCTGCGGAATTAAGGCGTTCAGACCTCCCTCGTCGGGTATAGCGGGAGGTTGATTCAGGCTATCAAAGCTGTCTGGGTCGAAGTACTCAATCGGAAAACATAGTATGCTACCCGCCAAATCCTCTGGCATCATCGTGTCCTGCGGCATAAATTCACTAGGCACTCCTCCGTCGTATATAGTGGGAGCTTGACTTGGAATGTATCTTTGGAGGATATCAAACCCATCTGCGTTAATGGGAATATTAGGAACATCCTGTAGGCCGTTCCTAAGGCCTTCTGGCATTTGCGTTATCCCATACTGCGGTATAGAGTCACTAGGCTCCCTATCGTCGGATATAGCAGGAAGTTGACTTAGGGAACTGATGTCGCGAGGTAAAGATTGGCTATTCAGCGGAGCCCCACTATCCGTATTCGAGATGAGGAGAGCGTCAGATCGTACTGGCTGTATGCGATTGCCTCTATCGTTGGATATATCAGGTTGACTCGGAATGTCTCTTCGTGACCTGATGTCTCGAGATGAAGATTGACTATCCGCCGCAATTCCACTATCCGCAAACGAGCTGGGGGGCGCCTCAGGTAGTGTGTGTTGCATGCTAGCGCCCCCAAGTTCCGGGGGCGCTGCAGTCCGACTACCTGATGATTCCGAAAGATTCAAACGGCAATATTCCTCAAACTTCTCCGCTGCCACCGCTATTAACATTTGAATGAAGTTCTGGCGCTCTTCGTCACTACTTTCTGCCCCCAGCCAAACCCGATCAGACATATACTGCTCCTCGACGACGGATGAAGCATGAGTAAAGCAATATTCGCGGAACTGGCGCGCCTGTACTGATACGCCAGTGTCCATATATGCCGAACTCGGCCGTGGGCGTCCGAAGAATAGGATTTCCCAAATCGCGAACCACTGATCTTCTCCGCTAATTTTAGAGTCGGATTTACCCGACAGCCGCTTTCGCTGGTCATTTGAAATGCCTTCGAAAGCCGTGGGATCATTGCGTCGACATGTTCCGAGATCAATATGTTCTTGGAGCTCCTCTTCGTTGCTGAAGTCTGTCTTTAGGCACCTCTGGCAGTATCTATCGGGAGTGTGTTTTCTCTGGAGATGTTGTTTCACGTCGCGAATGCGGGTGAGCTTCTTTGCGCAGCAATCACGGTATTTTACTGGGTTCATTTTGAAATAGGGGCAAGCAAACAATATCCGGGGCGCCTTATCTGGGCCACGATTGACTCTCTTACGCGGAGGCTTGGGAAAGCCGTCTTGGTCCGCATCATCATCGTCTTCTGCAGCACGGCGCCTCTTTCGGGATGGCCCTGAGTTGTCTGAAGTAGTAGAAGAGCCAGTTGCTGCTGTGTGTGCTATGGTTTGTCCGTTGCTCCCGCGTGCGCCTGGAGGAAACTGGCATTGGGGCGTGTTTCGAAAGCCCGAAAGAAGGGTATTAAACACGTCGCCGATAAATGTGTCTACTGCTTCATTACTCTCAGGTACTTCAAATCGTTCCGAGGAGTCAGAAATTGAAAGCAGGTCAGAGTCCAATGACTCGTCCTGAGACCGCATTGTAGAGTTTGACGGAGACTCTGCCGCGAGCAGGGTTTCATCGTTCAGCGGCGAATAGCCGTTTGGTTTATAGTTGTAAAGGGGCGAGTCGTTGTTTGAAACCGAATGATCAACTTGGCGTCTAACTAATGACCTAGAATCTTTATCTTCGTCTTGGGATTTGGGAGATATAGAGAGAATCTCATTTGGGTTGATTCCACATTCGGAATCTATATTGACTTGAGGTTAGAAGACATACTAATATAGCGACAATTCAGAGAACTTACTTCCTACAGCCGCTGGCAAGAGATCTGTGCACACACCAAGGATATGGCGACCGGCCTTGAGACGGCTTAGGTCAATACTGCTATAAGATGTATCACAGCTAATTGCAATATGATACTCCCCACAAAAGCAAATTTCATTCGTAAGGTGAAATGGTCGCCAAAGAAAGACGTCATTGGTGTCCTTGATTAATTGCACCGTTGAGATTAGCCCTCTAAGTAAGACTCGTCCATCGTCGATAATGGCCTCGTCTGTTTGTAAAGATGATAAGAGTAGTTCCAAAGATAACTCAAGACCTGGATATGCCTCTGGTCGACGAGAGATTGGAAATCCCTGGATGACAATGCTTTTGCTAATTAGATCTTGCCACCAGCTCCGCTTATATGGCATGGCATCGGTTGGGTTTCCCAGAGTTGTGATTTCGGCGGTAATATCGCAGCAATGCTTGTGTTTTAGCTGTTTAGAGCTTGATTGTGTCGTGTCAACTCTGTAATTTACGATTGATGGCACGCAGTAGCCAGCTAGATTTCGACTATTGCTATGAAGTACAGCCTGTAGCCAAGCTAGCTGCTCGGCGCATTCTGCAATAAACTGTGCTGGCCCGATTGCAGTTATTATAAAGTGAGAACCACGAGTTCTAGCGTTAAGTTGAGACTTGTCTGGAAAGACGACTATTTGAGGATTAGTATGGACTACCTTGAGAAAATATGTAACTTAATAGCTTACAGTCATGATCGCAGTAGGTAATAATAGCTTTTTGGAGTATGTCGAGAAGTTGTAGACTATAGGTAGGCCACGTCTGGTGTAGATACTGCTCGACAGTAAGTGCCTGGGACTGCTTTTGATAACCAGTTACTGCAATTAATTTAGAAAGCAATATTTCTGACGTTATTAGTTTCGTAAACAACCCATTTCCTTTATCCGTAGTATTGTCTAATTGAAGGTTAAATGTAACTTCGCAAACACCGAGAGGGCGTCGTTTGCTAATGGTTCCAGTTGGAAGTCTATCCAAAATCTTTTGGCGGATGTGCCTCGAACCCCACTGAAGAAAGCGCTCCTTCTTTAGGCTCGAAAGAAGCCACTCATACGATGGACTTTTGAGAATAATCCCGTTGTACATAGATAGGTCGACTTCGTTAGTAATTTCGTCATCAACGTCCCTCACCCCCTTGAATAGCTCATCATTCTCAGCGATAGTGTCCATTTCACCAGATTTATTATTCCACATGCTCATCTTGTCAAATAGGGACATGCCTTTAGGACCACTCTGGCGGCTGTTAAGTGGTTCATCATCTTCGGGGCAGAACAAAACTTTGAGATGTGAAATTATGTCTCTAGTAGGGCTTAATTAGTATAAGTTTCATCTAAAGAATGTCTGTTAAATGACCTACTTATGCTGCTTATGAATAAAGTACATTATATCTTGATTTACTTGAGCTGAGGAGTCGTGGCCAATCTTAATAGCAAAACCTTTGATGAGCGAGGGGAGAGCTGTTTCTAAAGCGTTCCAATTTGTAGAGTTGAAGTGGTTTTCAAGTTTGCTGAAGATATCGCTGCATAGCTCAGAAATATATTGTTGCGATTGGGGTAGATCAATCGTAGTCGCAGCCGAATATAAAGTTTTGGCATCCTCTGTGTCTTCGTCGCCCTTTTTGCCGATGCATTTATCATCACCGGGGCATTGTGGTTTATCGGGCAAGAGTGGATCATTCCGAGTAGACGCATATCCAGAATCCGTAAAGGGCTCTTCAACAATGCCTTCCAGATGTTTGCTTCGAGCGTGTCGGTTAAGGTCATTCATAGTCCCAAACCCCTGTCCTTGTCCATTTCCTAAGCGGTTAGGATATTGGCAAATGTATGGTTTCTTATGACGCTCGTTATGCTTCCTTGAAACGTTTAGTGTACAGCCTCTAGTTTTTGTATGGGAGTCATACCTCAACTCAGATTGTGTCTTAACTAATTTATTGCAGGTTAAGCAGTGTAGCAACGAATTCGCAGAATGCAAGACCTCAGAAGAGGCGACTTCTAGTTCGGGGGCAAATTCGGCCTCAGTCTGTTGGAAGGGATTCCACGGGGGAGAAGAAATCTGGTTTCCTATATCCGAGTGTCCATTATCGAAATTACCAATCGAAGAAGCATATGCGCTTAGCAGAGACCCATATCCAGAATCTGAGTGGGGCTTATCAAGTATCACGTCGCCCACAGGTTCAATTTCTGTTTGAAAGATACTCCTATATAGGTTTTGGTTCTCTCGAGGTTGTTCAAACCGCTGGCTCTTGGGGCTTAGCCTAGGGTCAAAAGTAGAAGGTCCAGTAAAAAATCCCTTTTGTAACCATGTATCCTCATTATTGACAACATATGCAGCTAGAGAGGATTGTTTAGTCGGACGAGACTCATTAGCGCGGTCAAAGACTTTATCGACACGAATGGTGCGGCCATCGAACCTAGAGTTTTGTTACTATGTAAGGCCGAGGCGAATGGGATTGAGACAAGAGACATACTCGTTGTTGTTCATAGCAGCAATGGCGGCGTCAGCGTCAAACTCCTGTCTGTAGCGGATGAATCCGAAACCACGGCTGCGGCCTGTATGGGGGTCCTTGACAATGACCTGAATGCTGGTCAGGGCGTGTTCTAGAAAAGAAATGTGGGAGGGAAGGGACGTACAGCCTGCTCAACGGCTCCGAACTCCTCGAACTTGTCGCGAAGAGTAACCTCGTCGGTGTGAAATGCAAGGCCCCTGTATCAATTGTCAGTGGTAAGGTCTATAAGTGAGGTTGCGCCGTGGAGCGACAGGATTAGAGAGAGTTACCCAATAAAGAGCTTAGGCACGATGGTTACATTTGATATTGTTGTGCCTAATACGGCATCTCTGGCTTTCACCCAGTCTAGTCTTGTCTCACCTTCTAAATCAATCTCTTTGAAATTCGTATTTGAATCTGTACCTTCCCGAACATCTTGAAACCATGGAAATTCTGGCACGATAGGTACCGGGGTCTCGATATGCCCCGTTTCCTGGACAAGATTCTCATTCTGGCGCTGAGCACCCATAAAACTAAAATCGGCATTATCAAGCGTCTGCGGATATGGTTCTTGAGTTTGGCTGGTATTAGTATGCTGAAATCGCTGTTGTCCCATTATATCTGTAGACTGGGACATGTCAGTTTGCATGCGCTGGGCTAGTTGTCGGCTGTGGCGTAGGCTTTGCATTTCTTGTCGTAGGTGCCGTTCTGCCTCACTAGATGACGGGTCCATGTCATCCTGCCCCTCCCAACCCCCCAATTCCATCGGCCCAATGCTCATCAACTCCCTCAGCTTGTCTTCCCCAATCGGCGTCAACGCCGACGCCATTTCCCACCCAGTCGCGAACTCGGCGCCCGTCAAGAGATCAACCTCCAACGCCGCCAGCCGAGCCATCAGCTGTGGCCTATCCTTATAATATCCACCATCTAGTGCCGTACTGCGCAGCAGCCTCAGAAATAGCGCCATATGTCGATCTAGCAGATTCTTCCACGAGTCATCTCCGGGCCGCTTCTCCCTCTGCAGCGACTTGATCGCATTCGAGTAGAAAACCAGCACCAAATCTGCCACACGCCTTTCCTGCTTCATGCGCCCCCCAAACTCTGCCCTCTTGAACGCCGTATGCGCCTCCGCAAAGCTCCTCATAACAGCTACATCGTTATACCCCGGCAGATGCTCCCTCATCGCCAGCACGCCTGTCATCCGCTTCTCCAGCAGCGCCATAAAACCATCCGGCAGCACAGCGGTCTCCGCCGAGCTGCCCTTAGATGATAAGTCCTTGGTTAGTTCCCTCATTGTTGGCGACCAGTTTGGCGCCGCCTCCAGGTACTGCCTCTGCTTCGCGCGCATTTCCATATCCATTTTTTCACTCTCTAGTACGATAGCTTGCTCCGCTGGTTTAAACTGAGCTTGTGCACCTTGCGAGCGATTATTCATAGCAGGCTGAGGTTGATGTGCTAACTGTGGAGAATACTGCTCGAATTGAGACGTGCCCAGTATGTCGTTCGCTTGCTTCATCCTGTGTCTGTGTTGTTGCTGGCGGAGTAGTAGTCGTTGCTTTTCTCCTAAGCGCAGAGCTTGCTGATTTTCCGCCTGGGCTTCCTGTGCAACTACGTGGGACCGTGATGTAGTTCTGGCTTTATCCGAAGCAGGAATTTGCTGAGGAGATGAATTTGAAGTAGATGCTCGTACAATGGGTCTGCTGCTGTCGTTATTGAAGTATCCAAGCGTTGGCACTCGCGGTGGCCGTTGCTGCTGCATTTGTTCGAACGTGCCAATAAAACTGCTTGGCTGCTGTGACTGTTGAGATTGGTGCTGTTGCGTAGGCATCTGCAATTGTGGTTGCGCCTGGGACATGTTCTGAGGTGGGAGAGGAGTACCAGACTCCCAACCCTTTCGCTTTTCATCAGCAATTCGAGCTATCTCCTCTAAATCGGAGTTACCAGAATTGACCTGGCGTTGATAATAGTTCTTAATCTGTTGTTAGAGATTAGTAATACGTCAAGTTTATGTTTAAACTATGCAGCGCTATATGTAGTGAAAGATGGGGACCATACCATGATATGAGTCTTAGTGTCTAATAACAGTGCAATACTGTGCCAATCAGTCCCGTAATATTTAAGATATTCACGGAAAATATGCTTTTCCATAACACTCCAATAGCTTGATGTTGTCGTATTTCGCTGATTTTGCTGGTTCAAATCGTATGCCGGTGCTATAGGTATTAATCTAATGCGCTCTTGGCTAGCACGGTTTTGATGAGCAACATCGTGCTTATAAGTAATCGGCATAGTTGGCCTATCGATAGCGATAGAGTCTTTTTTTCCCTGGCCTGTACTCTGACTGCTAAACACCTGCTGCTCTACCTGTGTAGAGGCAGATTGCGCCTGGCGCTTGAGGTACAAGTCGATAACATCAACATCGGATCGGGGGGCGCGCTTGAGATAGATAGTTATAGAGGCGATTTCCTTCTTTCCCGTCTTTGGGTTCATGGGCTCGTCCCGGTGGAGCTGGGCGAGACCCCACTCGAAGTACTGGCGCTGGTGTTCGTTCATGCTTTTCAAGTTAAGAATGATCGCAACCTGCGCACTATCATTAGAAGACAGCAGGTCTTTCTTTTCGTCGACAGAGTAGCGGCCAGCATTGAGCTTGCGGATCGTCTCAACGATTTTGTCCTGTGGAAACGACTCCTGATTGATCTGAACTTTGGCATAGCGATCTCGCTTTATGCCCAGGCCTACCGGGCCTATCGTGACATCTTCATTTTTATTGCTGTCCTTGGAGTCTTCGAAATATTTGCCCTCATCTTTAGCGTTTTGAACGATGGTGAACACTTCATACCATGTAAGCTGCTCCCGGCAGAAGGACTCGGATAGTGGTATCTCAGACGATATTGTCCGTAAGTTGCCCCCATTTGACTTATCATAGTAACTGTCCATATAGCTCGCTGGTTCGTAGGCCATCGTGCTCTTCGATGATAACTGCAGGTGCAGCCCACCCCAGCCTTGCTGGCGCGCAGCTTGAGCTTCTCTAAAAGATTGTCCGGCGGCATGTAGTAAGTATACCAATAATCAATTATCGCTCCTTGAAACAATAGCTCTCGTCGTCATTGCGTAAACGCTCAGTCTTCGCTCACAAAGAGAGATAGTTGAAGGTCGGACAGTTTCCACATTCAACACATACATACAAGGCTGGGGAAGCACCAGGGGTGTGGGGGAGGACGCGGCGCAGAACCGAGTTTTCTGAGGAAGAGGCAGAGCACAGCTGTGCTTTGCGATCTTACTGGCTAGGGTATTGGGAGTATTTCTTATTATATGCTCAACACATAGTAGCAAGGCTGTGGAAGCAGCGTGTGTTGAGAAGAAAGCACAGCGCATCACATTCGTGCTTTGGGTTCTTACTGGCTAGGATATATTCCCTGTCCAGTGCCGCTGAACGCCAGCCAATGAGATCCAAAAGCACCGATTGTGATAATCATATATCAAGACCATTTTGTGTTCTGTGAAATCTCCACTGTGTTAACGATGCATTTTGTGCCTTGTAAAAATGTGGTTTTGAAGAACTTCGCTTTTGATAAATTGTGGTGAAGAAGAGCTTCGCTCTTGATGAGCTGTTGTTAAAGAAAGTAGACAGTAGAGAATTATTATAAGAACTTAGCTATTTTCTCAATTCATATGATCATAAACCAGCAATTACATTATTGATACAAGCACCAGACTGAGCGAAGTAAAACGACTTATAAACCATCCGAGACTTAGACCTTAACCATGTCCACCCCATCAGCGCGATCAGCAACCGCCACTACCACTGGTAGTAACAAGTAAGAAAAACCGCCCCCACGAACAACTCCTGCCACAATAACCTAACACCACTCAGAACCTCAAAGAAACATACCCTCTCTGTGATGCTCAACACCTACCTCTCCACCCCACCAACCATCACCGAAGAACTCGCATTTTCAGGCCCTCAGAAGAGATCAGCGAAGAAAATCGTCGCAGACAGGAGGAAGAAAGCCGCAGACTATATTTCGAACTGGGAGGCAGAGTGGGAGCAAAAGAAATAATGATTATAATAGGAACTGAGGGGGAAGGAGGTGGCTATAGGCCTTCTGCGCGGAGAGTTGGAGTTGGGTGACGTTGGGGTTTTGATTGAAGGTGGGGTTCTGGTGGTGGTGCACGTGATGATAGGCCCCAAGAAAGGGGGATCGGGGATGAATGACTATACCGGATGGGCGGTGGCTATTCGCTCTCTGCGTGGAGAGTTGGAGTTGAGTGACGTTGGGGTTTTGATCGGAGGTGGGGATCTGGTGGTGGTGCACGTGATTACAGGTCCTAAGAAAGCAAGAAAGGGGGATAGGCGCAGGCATGGATGGGATACGGGATTGGATACCACATAGGTAAAAACAATCACAGACATCAAAAACCAAACACAAAACTAAATGTTTGAAGTCGTATGTTTCTTATTTTTAGTACACATACAAATAAAAAGGACGCCATTCATCCATCCATCTAACACCCCCTTTTCCCACCTACTCCTTGTTTCCCCACCCTATCCTGTTTTGAGTTTTCCCACTCCTCCACTCCCACGATGAAGTCGACAAAATGTATCCCCGACAATGCTCCGGAACAAGAGATAAACACGCACATCCACCATCGTTTGCCTATCGTAATGTCGAGTTGCCAGCCGTTGTCGCGTTGCGGGAGAAGCGTGAGAAGCTGAAAGCGAAAGAAGTGAAGTAAAAGAAGTCAAAGGTCAAGGGATTGTGTCAGGGCGTGAATTGGCCGACAGTAATATGTACAATCGAAGTAGAATCGAAAAATTGGTGTATCAAGTTTGTGTAGAAGCGTGAAAGTGCGTGAAATCCGCAAGGTGAGCTCTTGAAGCATCGTGAAGAGGTGCCGCGTCGAAGTGATGAAAGAACCGTGCAATGTGAGCACACCACATGACAACAAACAGCCCAACTCAAACCCTCATCTAAGAGACAAAGCTCATGAAGGTGTTCCCGAGAGCCGTCACCACACTATTCTGGGTCAACACACCATCCGCGTAAAAGTACGCATACCTCTCGACGTAGTCTTGGCTATCCAACCACGGAATGACTTCGCGCAAGAACGTCTCCTGCTCATCGGTGCTGCCGTTGGCACCAAACTCAGTGATCCAGAGCTTGCGTCCGCCCGCGGCGTCACGCACATCGCCGACGTGCTTCTTGAAACCAGCCACATTAGAGGCAGCGTCATACCAGTGCATGGGCACGAAATCGACAGTGCAGCCGGAGCAAGCCTCCATGAAGGATTTCAGGTAAGCGATACCCATTGGTGCAGGTCCGTTGGTGACAGCGGGGGATCCGAGCTTGGCCTGGCCAGCGAAGGGCTGCATGAAGGTCTTGTAACCAGCGGCGGCGGCGCCGGGGTCAAGGTTAGCCTGCGCGGGCAGATCGGGCTCGTTGAAGGCGAGGAGATGCTTGCTTCCCTTCGCGATGGCGGAGGACGCAGCCTCGTGCCAGCCGTCGGAGTGAACAGGCTGGGTTCCCCAGAGCATGGGCACGTACTCGAAAGAAGATGGGATGGCGGGCGTGCTGGAACCCCAGTTGTAGGCCCAAGAGACCTTGGAGCCCGAGGCAGTGAAGCTGTTGGCGAGATCCGCATTGTTGTAGGCAAGGCCACGCTTGTCACCGTTGGTGGTTGGGGGAGTGACGGCAACAGGGGTTGGCGTGTTGACCGGCGCAACGGGGGTTGGGACATAGGGGGCAACCACGGAGGAGACGAAGCTCTCGACGCCGCCGAGGATATCAGCGGGCTTCTTCGCTGCGTTGGCAGCTGCTGCGGCGGCTACATTGGCGGCGGCAGCGGCAGTATCAGAACCTCCGGCAGGGGCTGCAGGAGCTGCGGGAGCTGCGGGAGCGACTGGTGCAACGGGAGCGACAGGAACGACGGGCGCAGGAGTAGTGGTAGGAGCTGGCGCCTCCGTGTTGACAGCAGGTGCAACATTGGCCTTGATCGCATTGGCAGAATCGGCAGCTTGAGTGTGCATCTCAGCGGTACTCGTGGGCGTGGCCGAGGGGGTGATGAAGCTGGTGCCGTCCCACCAGACAGTCACCCAATCGGTGACGGTGTTGACCACCGTAACATCTCTCTCGGCGAGGACAGCATCACGCTTTGCGGCGTGAAGGTGAAGATGCCCCTTGTGAGGCACAGCCAGGACACTGCTGGACAGCAACGAGGCCGCGAGAACGATTGTCGGAAGTGAGAAGAACATGGCGATTGGCGATGAGTGAGGCTGCTCTTCTTGGTTGTTGTTGTTTTTTTAGAAGATGCGATCTTCGCGGGAAGAAGTTTCCTTGCAGTGCGTGAAGTGTGTGGACCTCCAGAGTGTGTGCGTGGAAGATAGTTGTCTTGACGCGTCGTGGAAGGGTGGAGTGTAGATCGATCTTGTTTTGTGACTTTATTGTCTTAGATGTGTTGTTTATACCGTCAAGGTAAGGCACTGGCACAGCAGTGGGGGAAATTGAGTGAAATAAAGGAATGTGATATAAGAATCAAGAACCAAGTGTCTTGAGTTTCAACCGTTTAATCAGATCACGGATCTTGATTCCAGCAGTGAAAAGGGCGTTAAGAACGAAAAGGAGCGTGGTGATGTTACTACAACAGTGACGAGAAGAGAAGAGAAGAAGAGGAAGAAGAAGAACAAACGAGGTGAATGGGGGATGTATGTGTTTTTCCGTGTTGGTGGTAACATGGGAGGGGGTGAGGGTGAAGAGTTTCGGGTGGGGAGGATATACATCTGACGCCCAACATAACACAATCACACTCAAGTAGAATGAGGTAGAGCACAAGATGGACTATAGAGAAGGGACAAGTGAATGTAGTATGATACAGTGTGGTAGAGTATGTAGTACAATTCTAACTTCAGAAGAGGAGTACAAGGAGGGTACACAACATAGTACATACGGCAGATGGTAGAGAGGGATAAAGAATGATAGCGCCGCGATCTGACACGCTTGCAAGGGGAGAAAGGCTTCTTTTCCCTCAGAAAGCAGGTACATTAGACAAGTAGAGGAACTTAGCGTCAGGTACAGCGCATTCAGAGGAGTCTAGACGCAGTCATGGCAGGGAAAAAGCAGGAAAAACAGAAAAATGCGTGTACTGTTGGTACTGGCCACGATCGAGGGGGCTCCAAACCTCAAACACTGAATCCCAGCCAGCGCCAGCCAATGCGACAACTAACCACAGGCACTCAGCCAATCCGCTGAATCTCACCGTTCCACCATTGCCGTCACCCACTGTTGGTCGTCTCTTGGTTCCTCTTGGTTCCTGTTGGTCTCCTCCTTGGCTGTCAGAGAAAAAGCGACACCAGCGACAGCGGATATGACGGAAATGCGGGTACCTGACACGTCTTGCAGTCTTGTGCAAGGTGCAGGTACAGGTCAGAAATGAGGTACGGGGCGGTAAGTACAAACAGAAATATACCAGACGGCAGATACCTGACAGCAAACAGGATGCAGGAGGCAGGAGACTGGACAGATAGCACCATGCCAATAGTGAGCGACGATCGGGGAGCGACAGCGCTGATCCGATGCCGACGACCGAAGATGCGACGACGACGACGACGCGGCCTTTGTCTCCACCCGCTACTGCAGAGCAGAAGGGATGGCACATACTCACACACTGCAAACGGCGAGTCTCGATTCGCGCCCGGGCCTTCTCCTTTGTGTAGGGTGTATAGTACAGGCCGACGACAAAGGACAACAAAGGACAGTGCACAGGTCCACCACGAGGGAGGGCGTTTATTCCCAGTCGGTGGGATTCGTTGGATTCATGGGATTCGTGGGAAGTCCGAGGAAGGAGGGATGAGGGGGGGGGACAGGATGAAGGGATGTTGTTTCCCATGTTCCGGCCCGCGTTTCGAAACATGCGCCAGCGATGTCCACTAACGACGGGTACGGTATGGTGCGGTCCAGTTACAAACAACGGGTACCGACAACGGATGGCGTACCGGCGCGTAAGCCAATAGTGGGTGGGATGGCGGTGGATGGTGAGTGAATGGGGATGACGGAGGGATGACAGACGCTGGACTAGACCGTTGGTCGAAGAGTGACTGTACGACAAAGATATTTCAACAACAACAACTTCATCACCTACCGCGTCCGGGTTCTGTGCTACTGTCGATGCGCTGTGAGTCTCTATACACAAATCTCCTGGACAACGCCCCAGAACACAGCGTATGGCCTCAATTGACGTCAGCCCTCGCTGACAACACCCCCGTACTCGCTCTCGGTCAGCGGGTACCTGTCCGGAACGACGCGCTGGTGGGTGGACCCAGGCCACGTCCTCAGACATGCAAGAGACCAGACCAAATCCCCCCACTCCGACAGGGACGATGGTAGGCTACAACTTGCTCAGGAAAAACGGATATCAGAAACAATAAGATAATACTCGGAGATAACTACCACGCGCAGAGACAGGTACAAGTTCGGTGTAGCCAATATGAGCGAGCTGTTCATCTGGAGTTCTGCAGAGTATGACTCGGGTGAGACTTTGTGTGTGAGACCAGATGAGGCCGTGGCGGGTGAGACCGCGGAAGGGGAGTGTGAGTACGCGCCGTGCCGAGTATATCTCTAGCCAGCGAATCCCCATGGCTGGCACTTGGTGAGGTCAAACTGCTGTAAACCTACGAATAGATCTGGAACTGAGGGTACCCGGTATCACGTGATTGGTGTGTCATTGCCTGCCGTCCAGGCCAATCTCCGTTGAGGACAATCAATGAAAGTGGTTGGCTGCTTTTCACGAGTGAGTGATATGGTCGAGATATTAGACATGGCCAAGGCTATTAGAGGCGGTCAAGATAATCTTACGTGGTCGAGGCTGGTAGGTATACTCGATTATTTGGCCATTGTCAACGTGATTAAACATGGCCAAGATTATTCAACACGATAAAGACTGTTAGGTTGGTGAACACGTCGACTATTTGCCAGTCTCGAGACGTGATTAAACAGGCCAAGATAATTATGATCAGACATGGTCGACAAAGAGATTAGAAGGTGCACCACCGTAGATGACACAAAACGAAATTGTAGAGGCGGGAAAACTAGAGCACGCGAGGAATATACAAGTTACTCTGTTACACTCCTATTGACAATATTAAAATGTTGAATTGAATTGCAGTCTTCTGGGTATACGCGTCTCGCTCCCCCTCGCCCTCGCTATGGCTGATTATATACTGTAAGATTACCACTGCCCGTCTGTTTCTCATCTCCATCGTTCCTCGCCCAATGCCGTCCATAAGGCCGTCTCTCATACCATCGCTTGCTCGTACCCTCCCAATTAGACTCGTCCCTCGCACCTTCTCCTTGACCCCTCTTCTTCCCCTCGTACCTTCTCTCTTATCGATCTAATTACACCGGTCCCTCACACCTTCCCCTTGACCCCTCTTCCTCTTTCTTTCGTGCTTTCTCTCTCATCAACCCAATTACACATTATTCCTCATACACCCCTGACCCTTCCCCTCCAACGTCCAACCCCCCAAACCCTACTCCCAATCCCATCCCCATCAATCCTCCCCCATTTCCATCACCACCTTCACCCATCCGCATAGCCCACCGCCATCGAGCAACGAGGTTGCTCATTTCGGCCCCCTCGGCGTCGGTGGAGGCGGTCAGCAGGAGCTGGGTGAGGAAGGCGGAGGCGATGCCAAAGCTGGCGCGTGACCCTGGGATAGTGGTTAGCTTGTGTGCGTGTTGCAGGGAGGGAGGGATAGAGAATGTGGTCTAGCGGGAAATGGTTTGCGGAAAGAACGGATAGAGTAATGGAGCCGGAGCGGGAGGAGATAACAGGTGAGATGGATGGGAACGGGGAAAGAATGTGGGAGAGAATAGGGGAAGGAGTCGAGGAAAGAACGAGGGGAGTGCGATGGGAAAGAACGATGGAAGGAACGAAGGGTGAGAGACGTATGAGGGGAAGGAGCATTGGAAGGAGAAGAGGGAAGGGTAGTGGGGACGGGACGAAGGAAGAACAGGAGGAAGGAACAAGGGGAACGAAAAAAGGAAGATTGAGGGAAGGAACGAAAGAGAAAAACGTGTAGATGACCACCCCCTCCAGGAAAAAAATCCAAAACATACAACTATGCCAAAATCCCTCCACCCCAC
>JPJR01000322.1:0-70503 GCA_000750675.1 Pseudogymnoascus sp. VKM F-3808
GGCTTACATTATATTCCCATCGTCGCCATCCTCAAACTTGTAGATCTTGCCATGGCAGACATAGTCAAACAGATCGGCAAGTGTGGCCTCACCACCTTGTCCACTTCTTCCAACGTCTCTCCAGCCTTTGTTATCATCTTTGCTCCCATCCAACGACAGGGTGCTGGCCAGAACCATATGCAGCGGCTCACCGACGACGCATGGAAAGAGCTCTGTGTTGATATCAAGTGTGAAGGTTGTTTGCGAGTCTTGGGACGTTGCGCTGATTCGGGACACACGGTCGTATTTGGAGTGGTCGCTTGCTGTGATGGTAAAATGCTCGTCGAACAGCTGCGAGTCGCTGGTCATGCCGGACATCTTGGCAGGAGATCGTCGGAAATTACTGATATAAATGCGGTAATGACAATGCGATGAGTCGCAAGAGCAGGAGCTGCCTGGCTGTCAAAGCTATGGGCGCGCGAAAAAATAGTTCTTCAGTGGAGGCGCTGGATAATGCCGAAACTGGCGTCGGGAACTTGTCCGTGCAGCGGTGCTCGAAGTGGCGCAAATAGAGTCTAGTGTTGTCAGTATACGCGCTTGGATTCGAATTTAGATTTGCGTTACTATAGATTGACTGACCTTGAACTGACCTTGAACTGCTCTCAACCAACGGTTCGTTCTTATCCTTTAGTTGGTTGTGAGAGTTGGAGAATTCACCAAGCGCGGATAAACAAGCGCCCGAAAAATAGAGGGGTGGTCCAAAACCCATGAAACCTTAAACCGAAACTAAAGTGACTTTGCGTCACACATCCCATTAAAGCAAGCAATATCAAAATCCAAGGCATGTCATTTCGAAAAAGAAATGTAGTTGTCTCTTCACCTGGAGCCAATTCACCACTTCCGAGTGCATCAGAAAAGAATGTAATCCCAGGTGTGCGACCTTCGCCAATAGACGGACGCCCCACCACATCGACCGGAACAAGATCACTTGATAGTTTACTGGGTGGGCATGCTGGATTACCCCTAGGGACTTCCCTACTCATTGAAGAGGGCGGTGCTACGGACTTTTCAGGTGCATTGCTTCGGTATTATGCTGCTGAAGGCGTTTTACATGGCCACTGCGTTCACGTACTAGGAGTCGATGATTCGTGGGCGCGTGAGTTGCCCGGTGTTCAGGCTTCGTCATCGCCGCCTACTGGGAAATCCGGACAGAGTGCTGCTTCTGATAAAATGAAGATTGCGTGGAGGTATGAAAGGCTTGGGGAATTTGGAAAAGGTGGGCGCGTCTTGTGTCATGCCAGACAGACATCAATGATTACTGCACATTGGGGAATTTTGGACACGATGCTAACCCTCGACATGTATAGATAGGCAATCAGCTCCCCAAACTAGCACGGGTTCTAATGATTTGAGCGGGCAAGCAGTCTTTTGTCACGATTTTGATCTTAGCAAACGCCTGACTATCCCCGACCCAACACTTCTGAGATGCGTCCCGGTGCCTCAGACGGGTGCTACTATCCATGGTGATGAGAGCATAAGATCCCCGTTTGACGGCCTCCTACGACATTTAGTGGCACAGATCTCTTCCCTGCCACCAGGAACGATTCATCGCGTCGTCATTCCTACCATTCTTTCTCCTGTGGCATACCCAAGTGTGGCATCAAATCCCCGGCATGTCTTGCAGTTCCTTCATGCCGTCCGTGCTCTTCTCCGCCGATTTCCAAGCCAGCTGACTGTCATGACATCGCTGCCGCTATCTCTCTACCCTCGCGCGTCGGGTTTAACACGCTGGATAGAGAGGCTGAGTGATGGGGTGTTGGAGCTTGCCCCCTTTCCATCACATGCGAATCTTGCTCTAGCTACTAGCGTACCTAGTTCAACGGTGCTACAGGAAGAGCCTCCACAAGGGATACTAAGGGTCTATGAGTTGCCGATATTACACGAGAAGGGCGGGGGGGAGCACCAGAGTGGTCATACCGATGACCTAGCATTCACATTAAGTAGGAGGAAGGGTCTGACAATAAAGCCCTTCAGCCTACCACCGCTTGATAGCGACGACAGTCCTGACTCACATCAACATGAGTCTGGCCACAGCCATGGGAAATCCACTAAGGTGGATATAGAGTTTTGATCCGGTTCGAAACTGTCGAGGCCGGTGTTACGGTCTACGCTCTGGGGATGGCCTATGAGTGCAGCACGCTCTGGTGATCTTATTTCGGTCAGCTATGGCAAGGTAGGGAGGCCTGAAACATACCTTATGGGTACGACCAAACTGTCATTGGTATTGTAGCATGTGGCTCGTTGCGGATCGAGCCCTGCTTGTTGGGCCAGTCCGGTTCTGGCTGTGCGAACTCAGGAGTTGTATGTTGGAACTAGGAGCAACATAGTG
Organism: Pseudogymnoascus sp. VKM F-3808; assembly: GCA_000750675.1. NCBI lineage: Eukaryota > Fungi > Ascomycota > Leotiomycetes > Thelebolales > Thelebolaceae > Pseudogymnoascus > Pseudogymnoascus sp. VKM F-3808. The sequence goes on from JPJR01000322.1 coordinate 2,369, forward strand.
TGCCATTATTATAAATGAGTTTTGAATAATTTCGACCATCAATAATAAAATAAGACATAATAGTATATGGTTTTACATATACCAGGCATGATGATTACTGGATACTAGTATATTGTTCACATTAATAAACGAAATTTATATAATTTAGAACAGAGTGATATGCTTGCGACGTTCCCAATCAACGGAGATAGTTTCCGTGGCCATGGATTGCGATGCACCAGTAACCAGGTTTGGGTCAATTGCGATTACCACCACGCGAGTCGCTCGTTCTATGTTTTGCCGAGGGTCCGACCTCCACATCGCAAGGTCACTGAGCTCACCTTCAACCACAACTTCTTCCTGTACCATCCAACAGCAGCTACCAGATCGGCAGTAGTTACTAGACCCTGGGTTTATCGCCGACAAAGATGAGGACATCCAGACTGACCTTTGGTTAATGCGCGCAAACAAAATTCCCCACGGACATATTCGTTACGGAGAGTCGGCCATCATCACTCCTGGCTGGACGACGCCTGCGTCTGACCCCCCCGAAATCGACAGGCCGGCAACCCATGACAATGGAAGTTGGTGAGAAAGCAGCCGACCTAGACAATGCGACCACAATCTTTAATCTCACATTGTGGACAACGAAGCAGCTGAAATCTGCAGCGAACTTGACCCAGTACGCTCCTTCCGCAAAGGACCTACTCCTGGCTGGACCACGGATGGGGATGAGATTGGGTTCGCTGGTCTTCAAACTACCTCATACTATCGATGATGCATTCGGCGCCCGATGGGCTCAAAGTGTCGCCCCAGAAGCCCTCGACATCGGCAGGGCTGAAGTAACGTCGAACGCTGCAACCATAGTGGGGGAGATGGCCCAGGCGGGTTCAGCGATAATGGACGATCCAGCAAACCTCGCCCCAAGCATAACGTCAAAAATATCATTGGAAAGTGGTCGAAGTTTTGGAAACATGGTGGCATATGCAACAAGTCGCTGGAGCTTGGGATGTTTCCTTATGGCCATCATTGTGAACCGTACCCAGGTTTATGCTTCCACACGTCGACCTCTTGCACTGGGATTCCGTACAAGATTAGCTCTCAGAGCTCTTCCAATTATTCTCCTAGCGATACAAGCTCGCTGGCTTCTCCAGTCTATACAATGCCAAACCTCACCGGACTTTGGAATGCTCAGGTGGGGCAACGCTACAAAAAGCTCCGAGCTCATGTTTACACAAAACGGGGGGCCGCTGCACACTATGAGCACCATTCTGCTTCTTGGAGCCTCTGATGGGGATTCATGCCGTGCAGTGAAAATGATTCCCCCTATTGAGGAGGACCAAACGGATTCACAAATTCAGAACAGTCCACCAAAGCTTTCGGGATCACTGGCGACGCTCTGGCCCTTGTTTCAAACTTTATGCGTTAGTCAATTCGTGGAAACTCTCTCCTGCGCTGTTCAAGGCCGCCATGTCGCTTCGGAAACCGGTATGACTTTATTTGAACACTCTCTCGCATTTGCAGAAGCCGACGCAGCCATTAGCTCGTCACTCGGATGGGGCCCGTTTGGTGGAACACCATCAAAGAAGAATCTAGATAGTCATTCAAAAACGTTCTCGGATACATCGGATAATTCTGGGACGTCAAACAGGTTTCCAGAAATTGCCATCAGTCGGTCAATGATAATGCAACGAATTAATACTCCGGCAGAAGTTCTTCTTATCGGGTTTCTTTCAAGTATGAGCCACATCACGAGCCACATCCTGGGGATTTTCAACATTCAGGGTCGGTTTAGGCTCCTGAGCACCGCATTCTGGGGCCTGTGCTTCATGGCAATGATAACCCGTAGTATCGTTGATTTCTCTGTCGATGATACTTCTAATCAGAGCTTACTCAGGTTTCCTACCGTGTGCATCATAGGGTTCATACCGCATGTGATGATACTCGCCGGTATATTGCTTTGCGCAGCAATCTATGGCTTAGCTATTCTTCTGGCTGCCTTGGCACCACCACATGGCGTTCAACCCCAGAGAGGGTCATTCTTACGAAACCTAGCAGCGGCGCATAACAACATGCAAGCTAGCGTTCCGCTGGCGAATATTCGTGTTAGCCTGCATATGGACTTCTATTCAGCTCTCCTTAAGATTGGATTCAGTGCTTTAACCATGGCGAGCCAAGCTGTCTATCTAAACGAGAGCCTCGAGGTCAATATAAAACACCAGACATGGCTCGAAGATGAAAGGCTTCGAGAGATCGAAGAGACAGGAGCACATTGGCTGGGACCAAACTTTCGCCAGGGTATGGGAGATGGCGCTGGCCTTGTTGTCAATAAGGACCACCTTTCAGCAAGAAGTGGATATGCAAGGGAGAGAGTTGCACAAGACCCTGGGAAAGCCAAACCATCAGACAAAATCGTAAGGGATGGGGTTGGTGCCACAGAAAGGAGCGGAAGATGGATTATGGCTTTCGAATTTTTGGCTGGAATTGCCAAGCTTATTGCTAGCTGGTTTGCCGTGGTTGCAATAAAGGTGTTGGCTCGATTGGGAATCCGTAGTAGACCACTGTGGCTACTATGGCTTGTCAAGAACAAGAGCGCAACCCAATCGTCTGCTGCCAAACGAGACGACAAGGGCCCAGAACCCGAGACCTTGGATTTTTGGCTGTTAAATAATGAGGGAGAGCTAATGCTGCCCCAGGATGACCACGTCGATGTTGAACATGAAATGAGGCGACGCCTTCGAGGTGACAATTCGCGATGGTCTTCTCGAGACGAGCAGCAGCTAGATTCAAACTTGTACGGTTGGTGGTTGAAGGGCGGTTGGTGGGGAGGGGACGATAATAGTGGACAGTTCGTTCCACAGAATAGCGAAGTGGAGGATGATATGACTAGTATGATCTCAGCATCTGATATGTCAACAGAACTGGACTGGGACTCAGAAAGCGACGAGGATAGTGGGCAACGGACGCCAACTCAGACGTCTTTGTTTATAGATCAAGAGTCGACACCAGCTCCGGATACGCCCCTATCGTCTGCTGAGCTGGCACGGCTACTGAACCCACAAACTCCAGAACAGCGTGCTGAAGCTCAGACTTTAGCTGCACACTTGGGTAGTGACTCTATCATGACTCGTTCGCGATATCGAGATTTGCATCAACGAGAGAAAGCGAAGGTTCTAATGTCGACTCGGCTACGCCCCCCGAACCTCCATGACGTTGAAAGGCTCACCCCCGAAGAAGAATCCCAGCTACTGGAATACCTGATCGTTTCACGTCGTCGCTCCTCGAGAAACGCCACTGTTACCACATCTGAGCCATCGTCATGGGCAGAAGGGGCATCCGGGATGGGTGATGGAGGGCCACTCTGCGTCGTGTGCCAGAGTACCCCGAGGAGTATTATCGTATGGCCATGCCGTTGCCTGAGCCTTTGTGATGACTGTCGAGTGACTCTTGCTATGAACAATTTCGACAAGTGCGTCTGTTGCAGGAGGGACGTGGGCAGTTTTAGCAGGATATTTGTCCCTTGATTCGTTTACGTAGACCAGTAGTGTTGTAGCATTGTTCACATTAAACACAAACAGCAGTTTCAAATGGATATCAAGTTCATTCTTCAGTAAATGTGCACCACGAACTGAGGTTCTCGCATTTAGTACACCTATGTGGTCAGCTTGTCGCATATCTTGTATTGAACTCTGCTGGAAGTGGTGATATCCGTAATGTTCATCCCCTACATCCCACCCCATTCGATGCAAAATGAACGGACAGCGTTTCCGTGTGTACCAGGACCTTCCCCTCCAATAAGAAAACCCTTTTTTACACCAGTACCTAAACGCCCACCACCCACCAGATCAATGAGAGGTATCTCTTCTTCCCAATCATGGCCAACCGCAAGGAAATGGCTGTGGAATCTCAAGGGATCTCCAGGGTAAACAGTATAGTCGCAGCCAAATCGAAGACCAGGTGTCATAAAATAGTCGAGCGCATGCAAGTGACAAAACAGTGCGTATGAAGCCGGTACAGCGGGATTCGGTTGCTTCAGGTGACCTTGGGACAAAGGCAATACGGAACTTGTGGTGGTCGCTGTGACGGCATAGGGTGCGGAAGAGGGGACGGATGCCGTAGATATTGTTGGTGATGGTGGGTGATCAGGGAACAAAGAGTCGTCTGAGGGCGCACTGTTTGAGGAAATTGTCACGTCCGAGGGTTCTGTTGAGGACTTGGCCACAGTAGTAGACTGCAACGTAACTTTTGAGGCCCGTAATAGAGCTTGTTTGGCTAAGCCCTTTTCAATTTTCTTTTGTGCCACCTCTTCCGCAGCACTTCGAGACTTCCGACCTTGGGACCTAAGGGAATCCAAATATCTCCTCCTGTCATCACCTACAAGTGTACTGAATGTTTCACGATGTTGTGATGCATCGTCTACAATATATGCTACCTCTTTTTCGACGAGAAGCCTCGCTTCCTCAGGAAGCAACTCGAGGGGAAGACCAAGGAAGACATTTTGTTGAGGGACTTGTGGAATGCTGCCAATAAGGACACCACATATGTGATGGGTTCTACGTAGGTAAGTCACCACATTGATGTCGAACACCAAGTATCGCCCTGCAATCCTAGAAATTTGGACTGGCCCGTCGATCGTGGCGCTTCCAGAAGTCATCTCCAGATAGTGACGGTCAATGGCCTATTCCTGTGGTCTTCATTTGTGTCAGTAAGTGACAACAGGGTAGTTTTTGAATTAGAGGGAAAGTAGTAGCGATAAATCATTAATTAAAACATAAATTTGGACTTCATATCCAGATTAAATCTGGTTCTCAGGGGATTGACAGATTGTTGAATCATATCGAAGGTGGGACAGGAATAGGATTGAGTGTACTAACATTAAATAATCAAGAATTGATTTTGTTGCGTCTGACAATGTTCAGACAAGATTTCCATTGTGCGGAAGTTTTACTTTTTTCAAATGTTTGGGAACGAAAATAATCCGAAAACTTATAGTTGACGTACGGCGCTAATTTAAGGTGCTTATTAAGCGGATTTTCATGTGCCCTTGGCGAGATTCCCATGGCACGTGATAATAATGGCCATTGCGTGAGCTCTCTCGAGAATTATACTGTAAACAGCATGAGCCTTCGTCGTGAGAGAGACCTGTCCCACCCGACGGATTTCGTAGGATGAAGCGGCTAGCCTCCTTGCTATCGCATTCTCCGCTCCGGTATTGGTAATCGGACATGCCTTCTGACACATGGCTTCTGACCGCAACTGCCTTTCAGTTTGCTACTGCGTCTTCCCCAGAGCTCAGGTATAACGGTTCACCGTGACGCCCATTGTCAACCTCTTAACTTAAGTGCCACGGACTCTTTCAGTGCCGCATCGAGTACTCGATATGAACCCTTTGCTGCTTCGATTGCATTTTCCGACAAGGAATCGTAAGAGGAATGACCATCTTCCGAATATCCTGTGTCAAAATCCCCCTTCGCCCAGAGATCTGTAATTTCGTCTCGTGAAGGTAAATAACCAACCACACAGGCTGCTAGTATCTCTGAGTGCTCCGATGGCACGGGGTCTAGAACCAACGTAGGCTGTAGAAGGGAATCTCCGGATTTGACGGGTGCATTTAACTCTCGATCTCTTATAACAGCTGCTACCCCGCCGGAGACCATGTCCACGCAGTCAATTCCTGCATCGGAAATGGCGGCAGAAGCAACCGTAATACATCCGCTAAGGACATTCATCATTCCCCACTGGCCCGCTGGTCCCAATTCAGGCTGGTTTTCGTCCTCCCACCATTGATCCTCCTCGCCCTCCAAAATCGTGATAACAACGTCGACTCCGCTTTTTGGCCATCGGTCTCCAATAATAACTCCCCTCAGCGCAGTTTCGAGGTGCATTGCAAGGTCGCGCTCGCCTGGATCACGCTGGTACCCACGCCTCTTCCGGGTGGCAAACGGCGCGTATTTAACATGAGCAGCTAAGACAACATGAGGTGAAAATGGCGCAGATCGGGGCAGTGGTCGTGGCCCATGGACAGTACAACTTATTTTGAGCCCTGACGATGATAGAGACGACAATTTGGGGGTTGATGATGTCGGCTGTGATTCGCATTCGAGGTATGCGGAGCCCGAAGCAGACGGAGTGACACCAGTTTTGAGAACTGTGGAAGGTTAGAAACAGCTGCCTTTATCAAGAGTTTTAAAAATAGTTGCGACTGACAAATCTTGCGAATCACATTTGGCGGTCTTGTTCGAGCCAACCCGCTCTTCGTCTCCGAGCTGCTTATGTTGCTGTTCGCAAACACTGGTGGTGCTGTGCCGCAACTGGGCCCGTTGATACGGCGTCTGTCGGCCATTGCTTTGGAACTGCGTGTCGTGGAAATGCAATTGCACTCAAAAGTTCCTAGATCTTCCTTCGCGAAGGGCATGTGAGGTACACGCTAGGTATAACGATTTTCCGTCGCTAATTGCTAGCTTGCGAGTTTTCTGGAGCACCTTTCCCGCTTTAAAAACGAAAACTTCCAACACCAAACTTACATTTGCATTCTACAAAAGCAATAAGTGCTGGCAAAGATCGATGCTCCAAAATCGTCTTTGCGCCATACAGCATTGAGTTCATACTGTGAGTACTACCATATCATACACTCCCTTGCTCCTGATGAAATTCTTTCACAGAGTTCTGGCGATTACCTGAGCCAAATCGAACAACATGCACTACCATCTGAAGCACATCCAACATCAATCATTATCCAATTATTCTGTTGAGGAACTGGACTGACAGGATTAGAATTATAGGAAATTGGAGTTACACGACAAAGTTTTACTTTGGCTGCAATGGTAAGCTACTTTTCCCTTGCATTACCCTGGAGTTTCCTTTGCGAACACTCCAATCTGTTTCCTGATGAAAAAACATTTCAAACAGTTCTGCTTCTGAACACCTTGATGATATCCCATTACCAAAAATATTTTTCTGAAAACATTCTCAAACACCGTTATGCAATGAATACGTTCTTGGGCAATAACTAACGAGACCATAGGCTACTCTGATTATTCCCAAATCATAGGTAAAGGTAGGAATCAATACCTTTCGTATGAACATCAAATGCCATGATGACAACAGCTTATCCATTCAACTAAGTCGTATTCGGCCGAGCCACCCTCCCACACCAGACTGGTCTTCACGGATCGGAATGATCGGTTGTGGAGTTTTGAGGGACTCTTCAGCTTTCGAGCTGGATTGTCACTTGCGTCATGCTGGCTTCCGTGTTTCAGGTCTTCTCGTTGCGTCTTGGAACGTTAAGGCCTGCAGCCGGCCGAGTTGCTTGAGTAAACTGGCCTGTCTGAGCCAATTTTTCTTATTGAACTATAACGAATATTTGCATTGTCGTGGCTATTTGCTAACGGACACTAGTTCTGCAGATGGCATCACCCTTTCTTTCTGTCTTCAAAGTAATCAATCGAACAAGTGTGACTTGTGAGAATTAAATAGTCGGTCTGATGGGCCGCGATATAAATATTATTCTGAGCCTCTCTGGAACATTGCGGTCCCTATCGTGACAAAATGAAATTGAATGTCGTGAAATAGTTTGACGAGGAACCTGCAAAACTTTCTACGTCCCATATGGAGCTATGGTCGGCGGCGGTCAATTTGATCTTATGTAGTGTCGCGGAAGGACAAGACGGCGTTGAAATATCAACCTCATTCCAGTGTCTCTGCTGTGCCTTTCCAATCCAATCCATGCCACTTTACCTACATTTTTCTCAGGAGATCTATATTATTACATCACGTGCCTAAGCCACTGAAATTACATAAGATAAGACACTGGCGGGGCTATGTTGTTCCTCGCCCGTATTGGCGCGCCTGTTTCAGCTTTTCCCCCCTACCAAAGAAGAAAGGTGGCCAAGACCTTGCACTACTCGTTGAGTACTCGTGTACATACGCTCCTCGTTTAAACCTAAATTCCGCGCCCAAGGGGAACTGAAGACGTTCCTTGAATGACGTTCAACGACAATACGCCCACCAGCCAGACACGACGCTTGTAGGAATGCAATTCCGTCTGGCGACAAACACTCCAAAATCGCTGGCTTTTTTCAAGGTCAATTGCGCCCATCCCCGTATTTAAGCGCAACGGGCACCTGGGCAGGACCGATCAGGGTGAACCGCAGTTGTGTTCTATCGGATCGGTGTTCCGCAAACGTTGGAGACTGTCGACTGGCCTACCAATCTCGTTTGCCAACTACACAACGCTAGAATACTGCTTGGCCACAATTGCATTCATGTTACCATCATATGCTTCTCCATCGAAGAAGATGTTGTCGAGGCATCAGGCAAATGCCTATTCAAAGGGCCACCCATACCCGCAAGGGGGAACTGGTACCTTCACAATTTCTCCGCATAGGTAATGCTTTCTAAAATCGAGTTGAATACTTGGTGCGACCGCTGACTATGTGGCTACTGTAGATTCCAACCCAGAAGCTCACCGACTGCTTTAAGAAAAAGGCGAGCCCTCTTAATACGACTTGCTATTTGCCTCGGCGTCGGTGTGGTCTTTTGCATCTTTGTATGGCCTGGAATATCAATAATGCCTCTGATAACACTGGGACTGCTTTCATCCGGGGAAGATTTCCAACTAGAGACCGTCCGATACTACGACCTATCCAATGTCCAGGGTACTGCGAGGGGATGGGAAAGGGAGGAGCGTATCCTCCTCTGCGCACCATTGCGTGACGCAGAATCACATTTGCCGATGTTCTTTTCTCATCTACGGAACCTCACATACCCACATCATTTAATCGACCTTGCATTCCTCGTGTCAGACTCCAAGGACCAGACATTGTCAGTGTTAACCGAGCTTCTCGAAGGTCTCCAGGCCGAAGAGGATCCCAATCAACCGTATGGCGAGATATCTATAATTGAGAAGGACTTTGGACAGAAAGTAAACCAAGATGTCGAGAGTCGCCACGGATTCGCAGCCCAAGCTAGCCGGAGAAAGCTTATGGCACAAGCACGGAACTGGCTACTCAGCGCTGCCTTACGGCCCTACCATAGCTGGGTATACTGGCGAGATGTTGATGTTGAAACCGCCCCCTTTACTATCCTGGAGGATCTAATGAGACACAATAAAGATGTTATCGTCCCTAGTAAGTGCATTGAGGCTGAAATCTACGACTTACCACAGGTCTAACATTTTGGTACTAGATGTCTGGAGGCCCTTGCCTGATTGGCTTGGGGGTGAACAGCCATATGACCTTAATTCCTGGCAGGAGTCAGAGACAGCATTGATGTTAGCAGACACTCTCGACGAAGACGCTGTTATTGTCGAAGGGTATGCGGAGTATGCCACATGGCGGCCGCATCTTGCCTACTTGCGGGACCCATATGGTGACCCGGATATGGAAATGGAGATTGACGGTGTGGGTGGAGTTAGTATTTTGGCTAAGGCTAAAGTATTCAGGTCCGGGGTTCATTTCCCGGCCTTCAGCTTTGAAAAGCACGCGGAGACGGAAGGGTTCGGAAAGGTATGTCCCTATTTTGAGCTATTGGAGCATGATATTAAACATAAGACAGATGGCGAAACGGATGCAATTTTCTGTCGTGGGCCTGCCACATTACACCATTTGGCATTTATATGAGCCAAGTGTTGATGACATTCGACACATGGAGGTATGTTATCTTTGCTCTTATACCAACCACTCGGCTAACGTAATGTAGGAGATGGAACAGGAACGCCTGATACGTGAAAATGAAGAGAAGGAGAAAGCTGAAAGAGCCAAAAAAATCAAGGAACAGTTTGATGACCCGAACAGCCAATGGGAAAAGGACAAGACAGATATTCAAAGCATGGCAATGGTTGAGAAGGCAAAGGAGCAACAAGCAACTTCTACCCCCGTGGCTAACCCCTGAGAGGCCATAATGGAGAAGAGCCCGCCCAAATCAGCTGTAAGAGAAAACTTACGCTATCCTATACTCGAAATGTATCTGACAAACGGAATAGAGACACATGCGTGCGTACGGTTATTGGTACGAGTCCGCTGGGTGGTAGTATTTGGACAGGGTGGGGATTGTCCCTGCACGATTTGTGCTACGGAAATGTATACTATGTAAGTGTTGTAGAAATGAGACAGCACAGGGGATCATTGTCACGCGGACTTATTTACTCTGCAATGCATTGGCTATAGAAGGCGTATATTTTAAGGGGTTTGCATATTAGTTATTGTGGTTTACAACCAGTACACCCTAGCTGTGCTCGTGTGAACGGTGTGGAACGTGTGACGAATTTGCAGGGTGCAGACCTGATTTTTAGATACAGTGTAGTTGAAACTCGATGCCATTGCCATTCAAGCTCAATAGCAGCCCTCTTTATTATAACACGATGTGGATAATGTCGGGCCTGCACACAAATAATACCATCGAAACATATAAACTAGGGTAAATAGACAATGTCTTATATTTGAAGCTATTGTATCAGCTAGCTTGGGCGATCTGAGGCGCGGTAAGTAGTTAATGTAACATAGGCATTATAACACAAAAGATTACTGTATAGAGGTTCTCCTGTTATTGTACTGTACTTTACCCCTAGAACTTATGAGCTCCGTTGCCCATCTGATTACAGCACGTGACTCCCATAGATAACAACGCGACCGGAGGTCAGGGCCGCTGTCGACCCTGGATCGGGACACGAGTCGGCATTGGGGAGCTGTGCCACCGAAATTTGTAGACGTCTAAACGTCCAACGGCGGAGACAAGAAAGTCCATATTTTCTCGATAGGTGATATTTGATGCCCTGAAGAATTCCGGGCTTCAAGTTCTTTGTATCTGTGAGTTTCTCAAGCTTGAGACCTAACAATACACCCCTAACAGAGCCTGGGACGACCTTCAACAATACACCACTAACTATGCTCAGCTTGGAGCGACCTCCAACAATTCACCAGCGACCCAGCTTGCTTACAGCAACCCCAATTGCACACGACTGACTCGACCCAGCCTGCAGCGGCCTCCAACAATACATCACCGACCCAGCTCAGCCCTGCAGCGACCTACATACCCAAGTTTGCGGCGGATACAAGTCATGAGCGGCGATGAACAGGCCAGAGAACTAGGAAGAGGCCGGACAGAATTGGACTCCCATATGCAATTCGAAGCTAGCAAAAGAGAATTTCCAGGGGAGATGCGGAAACAAGATCGCCAACCACCGTCGTCGCCCAACAGACGTCCAGGAACATTCCCAGTTTCCGTAGCTATCGACCCGGTAGCTCTAATAACCACAGAATGTATAACCGTGGCATCTGCCATGCGCAAGCATGCTCGATGGGCTCATTCATCAGTTTCGGCTATCCTTGGTGGGAGTACGAGCTCTTCAAACTCCGTTGCTGAAGGATCTAGACCTTCAACGCCAGGACGCAACACTTCCACCCGAAAAGGGCACCAAGTTCGCCCATCTCTTGTCGAACATGACAGCCTAGCAAATAGGTGGGGGCTACGAGGGAAGAAAGGGAAGAGCATGCAAGATAACCCCTTAATGGCTGGTTTTGGACGTTTGAGGAGGGATTTGATCGGCTGCAAGGGTAAATGTCCTCTGGCATGTATATCTAGGAGCACCCAGGCTAACATACTCTGTAGATATTCGCGATTTTGATACTCCCGCCCTTCTCCACCCATTTCTCCAGGTTATCCAGGCGTCCGCGACCTCAGCCCCTATTACCTCATTAGCTCTTGTTGCTATCACGAAGTTTTTCTCATATAATTTAATAAGCCGCGATTCTCCTCGGTTAGCCCTGGCAATGCAGTCGCTTTCGGCTGCTATTACGCACTGCAGGTTTGAAGCCAGTGATTCAGCAGCCGACGAGATAGTACTCTTGCGAATATTGAAACTCATGGAAGGAATGATTTCTGGCCCTGGAGGAGAGCTGTTAAGTGACGAAAGCGTCTGCGAAATGATGGAGACTGGGCTCAGCATGTGCTGCCAATCAAGACTCTCCGAATTACTCCGTCGATCAGCAGAGATGTCTATGATCAAAATGTGTCAGGTAATATTCGAAAGATTAAAATACCTCGAGGTTGCAGCAGGAGAAAATATCGAAGCGTTAGACGAAAGCACAAAGGAAGATATGGACGGTGTAAAGATGGATCCGTCCGCAAATGGCAATGACGCTGTTGCATCATCACTATCCGCGCCAACACAGTCCGAATCGCTGCCAAGCGCAAACCCGGACACCCCACAACCAACAGAGACAGCCGGAGTGCGGTCAAGCAACGAAGAGTCCGAAATTGGCGTTGGGCCAACTTCGGAAACATCAGAAGATGTTGAAATCAAGCCATACTCACTTCCATCGATCAGGGAACTGTTCCGTGTTCTGGTAGACCTCCTGAACCCACACGATCGGCAACATGTGGATGCCATGAGAGTCATGGCGCTACGGATTATTGATGTTGCCCTTGAAGTCGCCGGTCCGTCCATCTCCAAACATCCCAGTCTGGCGTCGCTCGCCGAAGATAGACTTTGCCGGCATCTGTTCCAGCTAGTCAGATCTGATAATATGGCGATACTCCACGAATCTCTGATTGTTGCCGGCACATTGCTGTCCACATGCAGAGAGGTGTTAAAATTGCAGCAAGAACTGTTCTTATCTTATATGGTGGCATGTTTGCACCCACGTGTTGAGATACCAAGGGAACCAGGCATTGATCCATCGCTGTATTCTGGCGTTCCGCAGGCTCCGAAACTAGTCAAGCCAGCACCCTCGCAAACAAATAGCGGCCGATCGACTCCGGTTCCTGTAAAGGACAGGCAGAAACTGGGAATGGAAGGAGGTTCTCGGAAGCCAGACGCGAGAGAGGCTATGGTAGAGAGTGTGGGCGCTCTTGCTCGGATACCAACCTTTATGGTTGAGTTGTACGTGAACTACGATTGTGATGTGGACCGGAGCGATCTTTGTGAAGACATGGTTGGCCTCCTGTCACGCAATGCTATCCCTGACTCGGCCACCTGGAGTACGACAAGCGTCCCGCCGCTGTGCCTCGATGCTCTCCTGGGTTATGTACAGTTTATAAGCGACCGACTTGACGAACCACCTCAAAGTAGAGGCTATCCCGATCAAGCTCAGCTAAGGGAACAACGAAGAAGGAAGAAGATCATCATTAAAGGCACCACAAAGTTTAACGAGAGTCCGAAAGCAGGTTTGGCTTATTTAACGTCTCAAGGCATAATCGATGATTCGGGCGATCCCGATTCTATTGCTACGTTCTTGATGGGAACTAGCCGTATCTCTAAGAAAGTACTGGGCGAGTTTTTGTCGAAGAAGGGTAATGAACCCATCCTGGAGGCGTTCCTGAGTCGGTTTGATTTCTCGGGCAAGCGTGTAGACGAAGCCGTGAGAGACCTCCTTGAAGCATTCCGGTTACCAGGAGAGTCGGCTTTGATTGAACGCATCATCACCTACTTCTCAGAGAAGTACTGCGCGCAGTCGCTTTCGGAGGAGATTGCAGACAAGGACGCTATATACGTCCTGACGTATGCCATCATTATATTGAACACAGACCAGCATAATCCGAACCTGAAGGCACAAAACCGGATGACGCTGCACGACTTCTCGAGAAATCTCCGTGGCGTAAACGGCGGGAAGGATTTTGCGCCTCAATACCTCCAGGATATATTTGACTCGATCAAGTCAAACGAAATTATCCTTCCTGACGAACATGACAACCAGCACGCCTTCGATTACGCTTGGAAAGAGCTGTTACTTAAAACCGAATCGGCTGGGAACTTAATCGCTTGCGACACAAACATTTATGACGCTGACATGTTCGAGGCAACATGGAAACCTGTTATTGCAACTCTATCTTATGTCTTCATGTCTGCTAGCGACGACGCTGTCTTTCACCGAGTGGTCACAGGATTTGATCAGTGTGCTCGAATTGCCACCCGATATGGCATGACTGAAGCACTGGATCAGATTGTATATTGTCTCAGCTACATTAGCACCCTTGCAACAGTAACTCCGGCAAGCACAGCATTAAACACGGAGATCCAAGTAGAGGATACAAGTGTCATGGTCAGCGAGATGGCTGTTAAATTCGGGAGAGATTTCAAGGCCCAATTAGCGACTGTTGTGTTGTTTCGTGTCGTCTCCGGCAGCGAGACTGTTATCAAAGATAGTTGGATACATGTGAGTCCCCAAGAAACTGTAAATTTCAGTTGGCGAAAACTAATATTTTGTAGATTGTGCGCATATGGATCAATCTCTTTGTGAATAGCCTGATACCGCCATTCTTTTCAGCTGCACCGAATCGAATGCAAATCGCGCCTATTCCCCTGCAGAACCCGTCGCAGGTCATCGACCGTGGAGCTAAGACCACAGATGCAGGTCTTTTCTCCGCATTTACTTCATATATCTCGAGTTATGCTGCGGATGATCCACCGGAGCCTTCTGAGGAAGAGCTTGAGAGCACGCTGTGCACAGTCGGTTGCGTCAATGCGTGTTACATGGGCGATGTCTTCGCGAATGTCATGTAAGATAATCTCGAGATATGTGAAGAACCCGTAAACTGACACAATCTAGGGATTTGCCGGTGGAATCCTCGCAATATCTCATCGAAGCACTGCTCTCGCAGCTGCCAGATGACCCATCTTCAACAATTATTGCGGTAAAATCCGATAACAATGCTGCGACAGCGAATGGACAGAAAAACCTCGGTGATGGACTGATTTACGACCCTGCATTTGTCTATATTTTGGAGTTGTGCACCGTCCTTTCTCTGAAAGATGAGAACTCGGTACTTCAGTCCGGGGCACAAGTGTCAGAGGCACTTCAGAACGTAATCCGAGACTCTGCAAACTACCACCCCACACTGATTGCCAGGGCTGTTTTCTATCTCCTCAGTATTTTGCATGCCAGTTATGTCCGTATAGCCGAACTCCTAGCTCGCCTTAGGCTAACCAAACTTGTAGGAACACTCATTCATAAGAGTTCCAGTTGTTCTCCATACGATCTCTAGCTTCAATAAGGGGCTGTTGGATAAAGTGGCGCCTACTATATTGGATGGGATCAAGGCTTGTATCGAAAACCCAGGTCCTCTACGCAATGAAATAATCACTTCGCCTGATTTCTGGGTCATTTTACGGGCGCTCTCAAAGAATCCGCAAGCATCTTCAACTGTTTTCCATATTTTGGAAGGAGTCACAACAGGACAGACCCCACCTTCGATAATGGCTGATAATTATGAGTCGGCCATATCGCTCTTGAATGATTTTGCATCTGCTGGAAGTGTTGGATCTGTGATAGAGCAGAAACAAGATACGAGATCTAGGAGAGGCCAGCAGACGAAGCCTCTGAAAGCTCAGTAAGTCCACATTTGAAACTGAGCCGTGAGGAAGCTAACATCTCAGGTCCGACGAAGTGGTTGAAAGAGGCGTTAAAGCAGTGGGAATGATATATCAGCTTACACCTAGAATTCCAACTTTGATGAAACAATCCCATCTTGAAAGCGACAAAGGTTGGTAATGAAAGTCTTATATCATGGGGGTATGCTGACACGATACATAGCCTGGGAAGCGTACTGGTCTCCTATATTCAAAGCCCTCGCAACCCAATGCATTAACCCGTGCCGTGAAATCCGACACCAAGCATTTTCGTCCCTGCAACGATCGCTTTTGTCAGAGGAGCTCAAGTTGGGCAGCCAGCATTCATGGACAGCCATATTTGAGGAAGTTCTTTTTCCCTTGATTTTCAGGTTACTTAAACCAGAAGTTTACTCAACTGATCCAATCGGCATGAGCGAAACGCGTGTGCAGGCGGCAACCTTACTATGCCGGATTTTCTTGCATTATCTACCTTTGTTGTCGACTTGGGAAGGGATGCTCGACCTATGGTTGAAAATACTTGATATAATGGACCGACTAATGAACAGTGGGCAGGGGGACAGTTTAGTAAGTGACAAATGAGCGAGAGTCGAGGAATCTACTGACTGTTGGATCTTTAGGAGGAAGCTGTTCCAGAGAGCCTCAAAAACATCATACTGGTCATGTCGACTAGTGAGTATCTTGCACCACAAGTTGAAGACCCTTCTCAGGAGAAGCTTTGGATGGAAACTTGGAAGAGACTCGACAGATTTTTACCTGATCTTCGTGGCCAACTTGGTCTGGAATCAAAGGAACTGGTCGTTGATAGCCATCCACTACCTGACGCCTCTAAGGACACTGATGCATCCCCTCCAGCGACTTCGTAACAACTTACGCACGCAACGTCAAATTAGTGATCCACTAGGAATAATGATGGATATTGCAAAGGGAGGAGGGCAATCATGTGAATACCCCAATGTATATAGCTTATACCAACAATAATTACAAGTAACTACTGTTGTACCTTATGAGCACTTTAAGTATTAAGTAGTGCTTACTCAGATTATGGTCCTGCATAAGCTCTCAGCCCCAATATCACTCTCTCCCGCAGTTAAAAGCACCGAACCACCCCTCCTGAACTATCCATAGCATTATTTTTCTCATCCTACCTGTCAGCAATGTCTACCCCAAAACCCACCCTTTTCTTGGTTCCCGGCGCCTGGCACCCAAATACCTGCTTTGCCCCCCTCTCCGCCCAATTGACCGCCGCCGGTTTCCCAATCCACCTTGCCTCCCTCGCCTCTCTCAACCCCACTCCTCCTGCTACCAACGCCACCTGCTCCGCTGATGTACTAGCCTTGCAAGCGCAGCTACTCCCTATTATCGATAAGGGCAATGAAGTCGTCGTCGTGTGCCACTCATACGGCGGCATCCCAGGCGGCGGCGCCGCTGCAGGTCTATCGAAGAA
This sequence comes from Pseudogymnoascus sp. VKM F-3808, assembly GCA_000750675.1. NCBI lineage: Eukaryota > Fungi > Ascomycota > Leotiomycetes > Thelebolales > Thelebolaceae > Pseudogymnoascus > Pseudogymnoascus sp. VKM F-3808. Next base: position 19,141 of record JPJR01000322.1, read on the forward strand.
AGACCGTGCAGCGCGTAATGAAAAGGGTGGTGTGCTAGGCCTCATCTATCTGACCAGCTTTGTGGTACCAGAAGGGGTAAGCCTAGTCCGGTTTCTTGGCGGCCAGCATGCACCATATGTGCAGCAGAATCAGGTATGTAGTTAAAATTACATTCTTTCCTCCTTGAATTCTGTCTTTACTCTCCTCTATGCTATTAATTACTCTTTTTACATAAAATACTGCCCCCCCCACCCCTACTAACCCGTGGCCCTCCTATAGCCCTCCCCTGGCCTCTGCGAAGTCTCCCCTGCAGGTCCTGTCCTCTACGCCGACGTACCAGCCCCTCTAGCCGCAACCCTCGAGGCCTCACTCCTCCCACACTCGTTGGCGGCGTTCGACTCCGCAGCACCAGTACCGGCGTGGGCGGAATCAGCGTTTGCAGGGAAGATCGCGTTTTTGAAGTGCTCGGTGGACGCGGCGCTCCCAACTTTCGTGCAAGATCTATTTATTGAGAAGAGCGGCGTGCAGTGGCTAGTGACAGAGGTAGAAGCGGGCCATAGTCCGTGGGCTAGTAGGCCTAAGGAGGTAACGGGCATTATTAGTAGGTGGGTAGAGGTGTTTAGTAGGTAGTGGTAGAGATTAGATATAGGGGAGGGAAGATTAGAGCTATTAGATAGGTGTAAGTGTTAAGTTATAGGTATTTAAATAGATAAAGTTTAATATTAACTAACTATAATAGAGTAAAGTAATGCCTAAATAACTTTATAACTTAACTTACTATATATAATACTATATATAGAAAGAGATACTAAAAAGTAGCACTAGGTGTTAATGTTGGCGCTTTGGGGTCCTTAGATTTAGAAGAAAATAACATGTCTCTATTCAGTCTATTCTAGCTCCTATTCATACTATAGTGAAAACCCTTCGTACAAACCCACTAGCGTATTGCTAAGGTCCTATTATACCTCTAGCTTAGGAACTAGAGTCACCTAACTCTTATTTCTACATGTGTAAGATCCTGTCGTTTGTTTACACGCGATTATACGAATATCATATATGATTATACGAAGATCACGTGACCATATACTCTAACAGTTAAATATATATATAAAGCTAAAAGAAAGATTAATAAGGCTATTATACTATCTTATACTAATAAATTATTAGAATCCTATTTATTTTATTAAGATAGTAATCTTTATAATTAAATTATTAGCTAAAGATAATAAAAAAAGGAAGCTAGGCTCTTATATAAAGCTATTATATAATCTATATAGTTAGTAGTTATAGTATATAAGCTATATAAGCCTACTACCTACTATAAGTAATATTAGAATATTATAGTATTATAGATTAGGTATTTTAAAATAGTAGGGTAGTAGATTAGAAATTTTTAAGAATTTAGGTAGTAGAATAATTTATAGTAGTAGATTAGATATTAGCTATTTTTAATATTACTAATATTTAATCTACTACTATAGATTATTCTACTATTATATAACTTATTATATAACTAAAATAGGGCTTCTACTACTCTTTACTACCTTTAAAAGTTCTATTACTTATATAGCTACTATACACTATATATTAGCGATTTAGTAACTATTTATAGCTACACTTGCCTACTATTTTACACACCCTTCTTACTTAGTTACCTACACTTATTTCAAGTTAACATGAATTTAGCTTGCTACTTTAACGCAGCTACCTTCTATCACCGCGAAACTAGTTAGTTGTCTTTAAAAATAGTAAGGGCCTATTACTAACATTACTATTTCCGGTATATAAGATCGTTATCAACTATTTAGCCGAGGCATTACAAGGCAAAGTAAGATATAGGCTACGCGGCCGAGTTAGGGTGGATAGAATAGGTGTCCTTCATATACATAGTCCTATTTACGTCCCTTCCTAGATATCGCTCTCGTACGATACTACAGTATGGCCAACGCAGAGAACCCCGTGATAATTGTCGGAGGCGGACTTTCGGGCCTAGTTGCGGCGTTTGAGCTCTCTCAGCGCAATATCCACACTCTAATCGTTGACCAGGAGAATGAGGCCAACTTAGGCGGGCAGGCCTTCTGGTCTCTAGGCGGGCTCTTCTGCGTCAACTCCAGCGAGCAACGCCGAGTAGGCATCAAGGATAGTCGAGAGCTGGCTATGCAGGATTGGTTTGATACAGCGGGCTTCAACAGGGAGAAGGACGACTTCTGGCCGCGGCAGTGGGCGGAAGCATTCGTGAACTTTGCCACTGACGACCTCGAGCAGTATGTTAAGGCGTTGGGTCTAAAGTTTGCGAGTGTAGGATGGGCTGAGCGTGGTGGCCAAGGTGCTGGTGCTGCAGGCAATTCGGTGCCTAGATTTCACCTCACGTGGGGGACTGGCCCCGAAGTCGTGCGCATATTTGAACAGCCAGTCAAGGCCGCCGCGCAAAAGGGATTGGTGCAGTTCAAGTTCCGGCATCAGGTCGATGACATTATCGTGAATGAGGCCACTGGCGCGGCTGTGGGCATCCGTGGGACAGTCCTCGAACCGACACCCGCAGAGCGAGGGGTTGCTAGTTCACGCAAGGCCGTGGCCGATTTTGAATTACGCGGCGCTGCGGTCCTGGTCACCTCAGGCGGCATAGGGGGAAATCTCGATGCTGTGAGGAAGAATTGGCCGCTTAACCGGCTAGGTCCAAAAGTTCCAGAGTCATTCGTCATTGGCGTACCAGCGTATGTGGACGGACGCATGATAGAGATCTCCCAGGCGGCCGGGGCAAATATCGTCAACAGTGACCGGATGTGGCACTACACCGAAGGCTTACACAACTGGGACCCTATCTGGCCTGATCATGGAATTCGCATTATCCCGGGGCCATCCTCCCTCTGGCTAGATGCGGCGGGTAACAGGCTGCCTCCTTTCTTGTACCCTGGCTGCGATACTCTCGCTACGCTAAAGCATATATGTGCCACTGGTTATGACTACTCATGGTTCGTTCTTAACAAGAGCATCATCGCGAAGGAGTTTGCCCTCTCTGGATCCGAGCAGAATCCAGATGTTACAGGGAAGAGCATCTGGGGGCTTCTGCAACGAATTTTCGGTTCAAATGGGACCGTTCCTATACAGAACTTTATGAAGCACGGAAAGGACTTCATAATCGAAGACAACCTTGAAGACTTGTTAGTCGGTATAAACAGGCTCGCCGAAGAGCGCAAAGGTCCACGTCTCAACCTTGACCAAGTTAAGAAGGAGATTGAACTTCGTGACGCGCAGACGGCGAACAAATACACAAAGGATCCGCAAGTAATGCTCATTAATAATGCCCGGAACTACTGGCCCGACAAGTTGATGCGGGTAGTAAAGCCTCACAAGCTCCTCGATCCAGCACACGGACCCCTTATCGCTGTGCAGCTGAACATCGCCACCCGCAAATCTCTTGGGGGTCTCGAGACGGACCTGGAATCAAATGTGATGCGCCCTAACGGGAGCCGCTTTCCGAACCTTTACGCTGCGGGAGAGGTGGCTGGATTTGGCGGAGGAGGAGTGCATGGATATGCTTCGCTCGAGGGGACTTTCTTAGGTGGATGCATCTTCTCTGGTCGAGTAGCAGGGCGGGCAATCGCAGATAGCATTTTTACGCAGGACCCTAAAAAAGTTGCGCATCCTTTATAGTTTATAATTTATCGTTTGCAACGTTAAGCCGATCGTGGACTAGCCGGCCAGTTCATGATCCAGTTCAGCTTATAGTTAGGCTATTACAACTAGCATAAAACAAATACACTATGTAAACAACTTAGCACTGACACACCTCGCAAGGACAATGTGCCACTCCCCATATCTACGAAAGGCCGTGATGTATTTTAGACCAGTTTGAATTTTCAGAGCCTAATAATAATACTATTAGGGGCACTTCAAATCGAATGAAATGTCTTCTGAAACTAGGACCAAGAGGCTTGCGTCATTGTTAGAGGCTCGGCACCTAGAGCAAAATCGACCGCACAACCGACGTGCACCTCATTTTTGTATACGAGGAATTAACCCTAACAATCGCCTTGGCCTATCCGCCCCCTATTTACATCAGCTATCTCGTGTCTTCTGAGCTGCGGTATATCACTCACTATGGTAGTATAATATAACATTGCTAGTGCTATTAGCATGAGGTCCTACCTAATTTACTTTAGCTCCACAAGATAGATTGATAGTATTAAGCGCGATATTGTGAACTGTGCAATACTAGGCAATTCTCCCATAAGTTGTGGGATTTCGCACCCTAACTTGATAATTAGAAAGACTATACAGAACCTTAAACTCTTATAATATACCTTAGTTCTTCTAAGGTTGCATTGTCGCCTATATACTGTACAACATGTGGCATGAATTTACATTTGAAGGTGGGCGGTGAGCTTGTACGACGAACTAGTCCTGATACCACCTTGTACACACCTATTAGAACTGCCTATAATAGTTAGTAGAATATATTTAACCATCTAATAAGATTCATAGAGTAATTAACCTGCTTAGAAAACGATATAAAAGTAGTAGGATGTCTTTAGAACATCATAGAGCTTCATTGTAGGTGTATTGATCTATTAGCGTATTCAAATGAAAAACTTAGGCTAATAGTTGTTATAGTAAGATAACATGGCGGCTAATTAGAATTACTATATGTGGACTTTGCTTAGTTATAAAATATTTGGAGGCTGAGGTGAATTTAACACTTAAAAAACTCTATGTGATTCTACCCCCGCGACAACTCCTTATTATATGCGCTTAGAAAAAAAAGGGTTGAATTTATATTTAATAATACACCACTTATATAGTGTGTATAAGTAGTAAGGGCGCTAGAGTAACTTAGTAGGCGCTTTTGCTTTCCCTAATATTTGTTAAATTGTTATTATTTTATTTATTTTATTTATTCTGTTATTTTTTTAAAATAGTGATAATTAATAGGCCCCCCTAGTTTATATTTATTAACCTATAGTATAAGTAGACCCTATAGTTTCCTAATATAGAATTACTAATATAAATTATATAAAATTATATAGGAATAAGAGTTAGGTAACTCTAGTTCTTAGACTAGAGATATAATAGGACCCTAGTAATATACTAGTAGGTTTGTACAAAGGGCTTTTACCTTAGTATAAGTAGGAGCTAGAATAGACTAAAGAGAGATATATTATTTCTTCTAAATCTAAGGACCCTAAAATACTAATAGCTACCTTACTACCTAAGAATTTTATTACTACCTTACTACCCTACCTACTTCCATACTACACTATAAATACAACTATATTTATAGTAATAGTAGCTAACTAAGTAGGTAGCTAATATATAAATAAATTACTAAAATATATTACAACTAGAAATATCTAAATTACTACTAAAATAGCTAATAACTTAGAACTAAAGCTAGAGGACTTCTTCTAGATTATTCTAGAAGATAAAATAGCTATAAACTACTCCTAACTAGACTTAGAGCCTTTATACTAAGTATATAAGAGTAATCCTATATATAAATATTATTAGGTAATCTAATATAGCCTATAGCTTTAAACTATAGATTTAAAAAGTATAAAAGACTTATATTTTATAGTATTCATTTAGTAGTATACTTATAGCCCTATAATATACTATATAATAATAAGGCCTATAATAAGTAGTCTATAGTATATACTAGAGTATCATAAGGTAGTAGCTATTATTAATTATAGCTAATATCTAATCTACTACCTAAATTATTAAAAATATCCAATATACTACCTAACTATTTTATAATATCTAATCTGCTACCCTTTAAATATTAGAATTTACCTAATACCTTAGAATACTACTTATATATATATTTAACTAACTAGCCTACTAAGCTTCTACTTATAATACTATATACTACTATTTTTAATGGTTATAGCCTTAACTTATACTACCTAAATTATTAAGAATATCTAATCTGCCACCTAACTATTTTAAAATATCTAATCTACTACCCTAATATTCTAATATATCCTTTACTATATAGTATATAGTAGGAAGTAAGCTTAGTTATCTTAGCTATTATAACTATTATTATAATATAATAGATAGAAGCTTTAAATTAGATATTAGTATTCTTATAGCCTTAGTAGTAAATATCCCCTAATATATATAAGGTCATATGACCTTGAATTTCTTACTTATATTAGGAAACTTTAGGAGTATAAATTAAAGCTATAGCTACTAGAAGCTATAATATATAGTATAGTAGAAAGAAGCTTAACCTAGCTTCTTAAAATACCTTTATAAGTAATATTTTAAGGTGTTAGGTAAATTCTAATATTTTAAAGGGTGGCAGATTAGTAATTTTGAAATAGTTAGGTGGCAGATTAGTAATTAACTATTTAATATATCCTCTAATATAGTATATAGTAGAAGTAGGCTTAGTTAGCCAACTTAAGTACTATATCTATTACTATCATTAGTTTTAAGGTGTTAGGTAATTCTAATATTTAGGAGGATAGTAGATTAGATATTTTGAAATAGTTAGGTAGCAGATTAGATATTTTCGAAATTTTAGGTGGCAGATTAGTTAGTAATTAACTAATGATAGTAATAGATATAGTACTTAAGTTGGCTAACTAAGCCTACTTCTACTATATACTATATTAGAGGATATATTAAATAGTTAATTACTAATCTGCCACCTAACTATTTCAAAATTACTAATCTGCCACCCTTTAAAATATTAGAATTTACCTAACACCTTAATATATTACTTATAAAGGTATTTTAAGAAGCTAGGTTAAGCTTCTTTCTACTATACTATATATTATAGCTTCTAGTAGCTATAGCTTTAATTTATACTCCTAAAGTTTCCTAATATAAGTAAGAAATTCAGAGTCACATGACCTATAATCTCATATATATTATAAGATATATTACTAAAGATAGAAATAAGCTAGGCTCTAAATTAGAGCTTCCTTTTATAATATAAGAATAATAGTTATAGTAGCTAAGATAGCTAAGCTTACTTCCTACTCTATAGTATATTAGAGTATAAGTTAGAATATTAGGGTGGTAGATTAGTAATTTTGAAATAGTTAGGTGGCAGATTAGTAATTTTTGATATTTTAGGTGGCAGATTAGTAATTAGCTATATATTAAAATATTAGGGTAGTAGTTTAGATATTATAAAATAGTTAGGTGATAGATTAGATATTTTTCATAATTTAGGTGGCAGATTAGATATTAGCTATATTAATAATAAGAACCTTTTATAAGAGAAATTCTAAAAGACTTTAGAGGTTTAAGATTTTTAAGTCTAAAAATAGTATACGTTAAGTCTAAATACTTAATATAATACTTAAGTTTACTCTCTTTAAAATATTTAAATTACTACTTACTTCTACTATAGTAACTAAATTTCTACCTACTACTACTTAAATATCTAAATTACTACTTACTCCTACTAGAGTATCTGACTTACTATTTACCCCTACTATAGGAGAGTATTTATTAGAACTATAATTTCCTTCTTCCTACTTACTTCCTACTATAGGAGCTACCATGTGATTTTACTATTATAATACCTATTATATGATTTTAGAAATTAATTTTAGTTATATAATATTTTTCAGGTTATATAATAAAGTTGGTAAGTATATAGTAGTAAATTATATATTTCTAAAAATTTAAGTAGTAGATTAGATATTAGCTGTTTATCTTATTATTAGCTAGTATAGTATTACTATACTATTTACTCCTTTAAAAATATCTAGACTACTATCTACTACCTACTAATACTATGATATCTAAACTACTACTTACTACTCCTTACTACTATTAAACATATCTAAATTACCACTTACTTACTCTCCTAAATTACTAAATACTCCTATAATAAGAGTTCTTATTTCTTACTTCCTACTATAAGTTAAGTTAGGGTAGTTAGTGGATTAGATATTAGTTATAGTAATAATTATACACTCTTAACTAATGTAATAATGTATTATATACCCTAATATGAACACTACAATTAATACATAAAATACAATAACTAAGTTACATTTGAGTATTGGCACTAACAACAAATTTGCGAAATTAAAGGAGAGACTAACTAACTGACTTTGTAGGCCAAAGTTGATCATAGTTAAGAAACAAATTATTTAGTATTTCACTCATGTCAAGTTATTTATTTATGCCTTGATGATATCCTTTACTCCCAACCTATCAGCGCCGTGCTTAACTCAATCTTCTTCCTCTATGCCATCGATATCAATTGCATCTGGATTCGCAACCACAGCCGGTTCAACAGCAGCTCTGTCTGGTGGTGGTGGACCAGTGCTAGCAGCAACAAATCCCACAGGAGCACGTGCTTCTCGTTCCAGGGCTGCCATGGCATCTTCATGACTGTCGTCGCCTTTACCGCCGGGGCTCGCATGACTCCTTGCCAGAGCCTGCGATGCAATAAAGTTAACATCCGTGTTGTACTGGGCTTGTACACTGCGTTTGATGCGGAGCATTTCTTTGAATGTATCCTCATTTCCATGTTGAACCTCGAAAGCTTCCCATTTGGACCAGAAGGTCGGACTCGTTCGCGGGTCGCAGAATTGCGAAGCATGCCCATATATCGCTCTCGCTCGATCGATTTCACCCAACCTTTTCTCCATATCGGCAAACTTTAGACACATGTCTCTGGCATCGCTGTCTGGCAGCGCAGCAATTGCATGCTCGTAAATAGGTCTCGTGGACGGAAGGCCGAAGTTCGAGGCGGATTTCGTAATATAAAAGTTGAACATGTCTGCCCGATCTTCATCTGAGACTGCTCTTGTGGCACGTTCGTATATGCGCATTGCATGTCGTGCTAAGCCTCGATCCTCCTCAAGGTTGCCATACATGAGGTACAGCACTTTGGCGAAGCGTGGAGGGCATCCTTCAACAGCCTGCTCAAAAAGATCTCGTAGCCGTTCAATACTGATTTTTCGGTCAACAGCCTTAGTGAGATACAAGTTCCAGAGTTCAAAGGCTACCGGATAACTGAACAAATCCAAGCCTCGTTCATAGATCTTGAATGACTCTTCAAAGTATTTGCTTTCCTCCAAAAGGTTTGCGTAATTGACAACTGTCTGCGGTGTAGCGATTCGAAGCTCAAATATCCTCTCGTAGATGTTCCTAGTCTCCTCAAGGGTGCTGACACTCTCAACAAGGTCGACATAAAAGCTCCAAAGTTTCCAGCTCTTGTGAACTCGCTGTTGTGGCGAGAGCGATTCGTCGAAATAGTCCACTGTCGACCGCTTCGGTGCTTGTACTGCTTTGGCCATGACGTTAACAGCTCCCTCGAAATTCTCATTTCTCAGCTCCATCTCGGCCCACTCTATCCACATATCTGCTAGCTCTGCCACTGACTTGAAAGGCACCTTTACGGCCTTCTCCAATATAAGTCGAGCGTCTCGTAAATCCCCGCCGTTCTCATAGACTTTAGCATAATTGACCCAAAGTTCGTGGAACTGGCCGATGGCTTTCTTCGGTTGCACGGCAGCGATGGCGTCGGTATATGTCTGGACCACTTCACGCTTGTTGTCGCCCCAGAGGGCAACTCGCTTCTCCCATTCAGGTACATTGTTGGGATTCTGCCGTAATAGAACATCATTCACTAGGAATGGCCGTCGGTCCATTAGTTGCTCAAACCGCATCATTCTGATATCTAAATCAAAATCTGCATCCTCATCCACAGCCCCCCTGCTTGAACGACTAGCTGCAGAGTCCATCAGGGCCCCAATGACAGATTCTTCGAATTCTGTGTATGAGTCGAAAACCAGAGTGAAGTCGCGAACAGTCATGACTGTTATTATTGCCTCTTCAAAAATGTCCCTTGCCTTTTCAAAGCTACCACGAGTGATCCAGTACGTAGCCAGCCCAGACCATAGTTTGCCTCTTTGATCTGTAAACCTCTCAATACCACTTCTGATAATGTTTTCAACATCAATTCCATTTTCGTATCCCGTATCAACGAGTCTGGCATGGGTAACGAGGAGGTCGATCATTTCATTCCAGAGCTGGTAATGCCCCTTGCCATGCTTGCTTCGAAACCTGGTATTATTGAGAATGTTCATATACATCTTAATCGCCTCCGTATAAAGCCTCTCTTCGACCAGCAATTCAATGAAATCTTCCGCATCTTCTGGGTGAATTTGCATATATCGTCGCCAAATTTTAACGGCTGTCTGTCCGGTTGCTGAATTTGCGAACGGTCGATAAAGGGCCCATATCTTGTTATGTTGAGTAATTGGTAACGCACGTAGCGCTCTATCGAATGTATGGCGTGTGAGTGTTACAAGTGGCTGAAGTAGTAGGAATTGAAGATACATCTCCCATATTTTGGGCATCTTGTTTAGGAGAACGAGAGCCTTCTCAAATAATGAGTTTACCTTCGCAAATTCTGCAGCGAAGATGGCCGGGTTGAGCTTTCGAAGGTGCTTTACTCTGATGGAGAGATACTGGCGCAGTTAGCATTGTCCAAAATAACTTGTGGGCTATCATCCTTACCATTTTCCATAGTTTATACGACCGCGGCAACTGCAAGCATGCACGTTCGAGGACGTATGCTTGTTCGTGCAAGCTCCCATGGCGCAACTTGAAATTTATATAACCCAGCCATGGCTTGATGCTTTCAGGGTCGCGTAGTATATCCTGTTCGTAAATTGTATCTTCTTCAGACTGTCTCAAAGTCAGTAACGCTCAACAGCCACCAGTGAAGGTCATACATACAATGAGGTATAGATCAGGTTGTCCCCGCGAAACCTTTCCAAGCGCCATTGTAGTGGCTATCATTTCGGTCCAGCCCCAATTTACGCGCAGGAAATCCCGCGCTAGGCGCGCTGATGATACTTAAGAGAGTCCTGCGTCAAGGTCCTTTCGATGGTAGATATTAAAGTTAATGAAGCTATAATTCTGAAGACGCGGCACAAGTCAAGTCCGAGACAGTTTGGGCATTGAACAGGCGCTTACACGCTAAACCATATCGGTTAGGCGGTGAGGTAGATCCCTGTTCCAGCAACCGCCTTATCTTGGGAGCAACCCACCGGGCATGTCCAGCTTGCTTGTATTGATTGTGCTTCGAATAATGTCCGCTGTAACAACTCAGCGAGACAATCAAGCTTAGCTAGAGGACTTATTTCGCCGTAACGGCCATTGCACTCTTTCTAGCAATATATACGCTTCCTCAAAATGTCGGGAGCTACGGTAATATGACCTGGGTGTTTGGTGTCACGAAGCGTTGGTTGACCCAGCTCGTTATAGGACAGGGAGGCTGTCTTCCCCACGAGGCAAACGCTGGGGTTGATGAAGGCCAAACTCAAGGGAGCTGAGACAGGCCACAGTCTCTTGAAGCGCAAGAGCGAGGCATTAACGAAGTATGTATTCCTCATCTTGCCGCCTTCAACTTTGGCTAACGATAAACTTCAGGCGTTTCAGAGGTAGCATATCATGAGTCGCATCTCAACACTCCGCTAACGTCCCTCGTTAGAAATAACCCGTCGAATTGATGAAGCCAAGCGCAAAATGGGACGAGTTATGCAGATAGCGGCATTTTCACTGGCAGAAGTAACTTATGCTGTTGGCGGCGATATTGGTTACCAGGTTCAAGAGTCTGCGAAATCGGCACGCTTTCGTATCCGGACGAAGCAAGAGAACGTTTCTGGCGTTTTCCTGCCTGCATTTGAAAGCTATACGACGGAAGGCAACAACGATTTCGGATTAACTGGTTTAGGAAAAGGGGGGCAGCAGGTCCAAAGGTGCAGAGAGACATACGCTCGAGCTGTTGAGACGCTGGTAGAGCTTGCCAGTTTGCAGGTACCGCCTTCTATTTGACAGCCTCATACAAGCCTATCTAACGCTCGACTCAAGACAGCCTTTGTGATATTGGATGAGGTTATCAAAGTTGTAAACCGCAGAGGTTCGTTGCATTGTATCTCCCTTCTTCGATTCCGCTTTGCTGACCGTCATAGTTAATGCAATGTCTGTATATGCCATTTTACCAATCAACCCCGGCTAACCTATATCAGCGAGCATGTCATTATTCCACGTACTGAAAATACGATTAAATGTTAGTTTAGGCCGTCCTCCCACCAGCATTCGAGATGGCAATGTTAACCCTCCTTAGATATTAATTCCGAGCTCGACGAGCTGGATAGAGAAGAATTTTATCGGCTTAAGAAGGTAGGCTTTCAGCCACATAAACTATGTACCTTATCTTACGCTAGGTTTAGGTTGCAAACAAGAAGCAAAGAGACACCGCCGCAGCAGATGCTGAAATGGCAGCAAAGAGGGAGAAAGACAACGTTGCTAGCAACAGCGACAACGATGGACTCTCGGGCAATGCAGATATTCTTGGGGAACAAGAGGATGCGGATGTCATATTCTGAGCAATCGCTAAACAGCTTTGAAATGTGTTATGGATGGCAAGCACCTGAATGCAAATATTATAAGCTTCGTTGTGTTGTTCATAAAATCAATTTTATATTCTGAACCATTTTCACTGCCTTTGATAAGTGACCTTTATGGCCTGGCCAGCTTCCCCCAGCGCCACACCTGCAGTGTTTTCCTTCGCACTGATGGCACCACCCTCGGCCTCATATTCAACGAAAGCAATACCACGGCGACCTGGGACCAAACGAACTTCCCGGAATCCTTCGAATCTCCCAAAGATGCTGGTCAAAGCATCAATATCGTACTCGTCGGGAACGTTTTGTACGAAGAGGATCTTGTTCGGAGGGAGATATTCATCTGGAACCACTGCGCTGGTGGCCGCATTTGAGGAGCGTAAGCCAGCGCCCCTTGTTGCTTTGATAGGTCGAGAAGTCATATCTGCAGCATTACCAGCAGCTGCTGCTGCAATCTTCAGCTTCTTTGCTTCTTCGGCAGCCTCCGCGGACTTCTTCTTATCTAATTGCCCTTTGAATCAGTCACCACCTCCGAAAATACGATTGATATTACTCACCCTTCTCAGCAAGGCGCTTCCTCTTGTGAGATTCGTATTCTTCTGCGTCTCCCGTTCTCTGGACCGTGGCATCACTCCTTGTTTTTGCAAACGCGAGCTGCATGGGTTTTTCAAAAAGTTCGAAGCCTTGGACTTCCTCGATAGCCTTTTGGGCAGATTCGACTGTGTCAAATACGACGAATGCCTGGCCCTTTGCTTTTAAGTTTGTCTTCGCGACGATATCTATAATCTCGCCATACTCCGAAAAAAGTTCCGTGAGCGCTTCTTTGAGTTGATCGACTTTGATATGTTCTTCAAGGTTGCGGACATATACACTTTGTCATGGTTAGCAGCGAAACAAACGTGTCGGTGTGCAATGACACGTACGTAGCGCTTGGGGTGGGGGATATATTAGCCATTGCAGAAAATCCGCAATCTGCAAAAGAAGTGAGGTTTGTGGTGAGGCTTTGCTGGAACGTGAACGAGTAGAGTTAAGGTCGTAGTAAGATAGAGATGTAATCGGAAGGTGGGTCGAATAAACAACCCTGTACTATATAGTAAGTTCTTCCTGCATGTCTGATTATCGTAGCCTTAATCTATATGGTCCGTGCGTTAAATCGCTGGACTTCAAAGCTGGACAACCTTGATGGCTAGACGTCACTTGGTATCCTCACGATTTAAAGCACCATTTAAAATAAACCTTCTATAATTTGACAGATCAACAATTCCGATATTGTCCAACATGTTCTAAGCCATAGACATACAGAATCTCCCCTTGCAAGTTTTTCTGGAAGCAACTACGAAATCTGCTTATCCTTTTAACTACAGTATGGCCAAGCAGTTTTACGCAGCGCACAAACACGACCACGCCAGTAGCTGACTAGATTTCGTGGATTTTGTGCAGCAGATGCACCACCATTATGGCAGGAGGTTTTGATGATACCGGCGAAGAATCGCAGGGACGATCCTCCGGGCCGCTGGGCCGTCAGAGCTCGCAAGGGCAAACCCAGGACGAAACCTGTGATCGTGCACAGGCAGCCGGTGACACATTTGGATCAGCACCTGCTATGCACCATCTTACAGCATCTACTCCTAATAATTTCGTTGCGGAGGACCCTCTAACTGAACCGATTTTGTCTCCGCTCCACAATCTACCAAAACAGGTCGAAGATGAAAGCCAGCCTTCATCTGCCAAATTTGCACAGGACAATGGATTGTATGATAAGCCAGCCACTTCGGGCTCGTCCCAAAGTTTTGCTGGCCCCGACCTTGATCAAAAGAAGGGTAAAGGCGCGGCGCATGAAAAGCCTGGTGCCCAAGGGGTTTGTAAGATGCACAAATTCACAGTGTACGAAACGGCGACGCGATACTACCTCGTGGGTGCCGATATCATGGATCAGAAATTCCGGATTCTAAAAATCGACCGTAATTCGGACGTTGGAAACCTCAGCGTAGCAGAAGATGACATTGTGTACACGAAAAAGGAGATGAGCGAATTATTAAGTGCCGTGGGTGACGGCAATAAAAGCACTGGTGGTATGAAGCTTAAATGCAGCACATGGGGCCTGCTCGGCTTTGTTCGATTCACCGGAACTTATTATATGCTTTTGATCACCAAGAGAAGCCAAGTGGCTCTGATCGGGGGACATTATGTCTATCAAATAGATGGTACGGAACTCGTGCCCCTCGTCACTACGCAAAATTCTAGATTCAAACCAGATTCTCGGAACGCAGAAGAGACAAGATTTTTGGGGATTTTGAATAACCTTGATTTGTCCCGTTCGTTTTATTTCAGCTATTCATACGATATAACGCACACGCTCCAGCACAATATCTTAAAGGAACGCGACGCCATGACTCAAAACCTTCCTCGTCCACACCCGCCTGAATACAATGACATGTTTGTCTGGAACAACTACTTATTGGGGCCTGCTACAGTGGCACTGAAGAATACCTACGACTGGTGCCTTCCAATAATCCATGGCTACATGGATCAAGCCGGTATGGTGCTGCCTATTTCATTACCGGATATGTACTAATCCTACAGCCCTTTCAATATACGGCCGAACGGTGTACATCACAATCATTGCAAGAAGGTCGCGATTCTTTGCCGGGGCCCGATTCTTGAAACGCGGGGCAAATGATCTGGTACGCTCAACTATATGTTTATAGTTCCCTACTAAAGTTTGTGAAGGGTTATGTTGCCAACGATGTCGAAACCGAGCAAATAGTTGCCGAGGGGTTGACCACTTCGTTCCATGCGCCGGGTCCTAAACTCTTTGCCAGTCCAAACTATACTTCATACGTCCAACATCGAGGAAGCATTCCCCTCTACTGGACTCAGGACAGTACTGGAGTGACACCAAAGCCACCAATTGAACTGAATCTGGTAGACCCTTTCTACAGTGCGGCAGCCCTACATTTCGACAATTTATTTCAACGATACGGCGCGCCAATTTACGTTCTTAACCTCGTGAAGTCTCGTGAGAGAATTCCTCGCGAGTCGAAGTTATTGCATGAGTTCACGAGTGCTATAAAATATCTAAATCAGTCCTTACCAGAGGACAAAAAAATTATACACAAGGCATGGGATATGAGCCGAGCGTCTAAAAGCCGTGACCAAGATGTTATAGGGACCCTTGAAGCTATTGCAGAGGAAGTTGTTACCACTACTGGCCTCTTCCGGAATGGAGACGGAAAGACCACCCTGCCTACAATACAGAACGGTGTTGCAAGAACCAACTGCATCGATTGTCTCGATCGTACCAACGCAGCCCAGTTTGTTATTGGGAAGCGGGCTCTAGGATACCAGCTCCACGCATTGGGAATTATTGCGGGAACCTCTATTGATTATGATACGGACGCCGTCAATCTCTTTACCCATATGTATCATGATCATGGTGACACGATTGCCGTTCAATATGGAGGCTCTCAACTTGTCAATACCATGGAAACATATCGCAAGATAAACCAGTGGACAAGTCACTCCAGAGATATGGTGGAAAGCTTTAAAAGATACTATAATAACTCTTTTCTCGATGGTCAGCGACAAGAAGCATACAACCTTTTCCTCGGCAATTATATTTTTACCCAAGGGCAACCTATGCTTTGGGATCTGGTAACGGATTATTACCTGCATCATGCTGACCCTAGAGCGTGGTCTGGAAAACAACGTCGCAACTACATCTCCTGGTACACCCCAGAATACCTGACTGAGAGGAATATGCCAACTGATGCACTTTTATTAACATCGAGAACCGCCGACGAAACGCTCAATAGTTTTGACGATTACTGGTTAGAGTATTATAAACCTCTGGCTCTTTCTTCGTTCCTGAAAATATTCTCTTATAATATGAATTCGACTTTGCGCTACATACCCGTCAGATCTACTCAGGAGGGGAGGTATGACTTGAGCCCATTCAGAGTTCGAACAGAGATAAACCAAGAGGTGCCGGACAAAAGAGTGGCAAAAAACCGAGCTGCTAGCTTAAATCCCCAGGGCCAGCATGACGACGACACCTCTGCCAGCCCGGGAACCGTGAGACGGACGCCAATGCAACGCTGGCTTCAACCTATCGATGAGAAAGCTTCCATGAACCATGGAACTGTGATCGAACCTCAGTCTACAAAAAGCCACTTATTACAACCAAGCCAGAAGCAGCCAGCGCTTGATTTGTCTAAAACGGTCCCGCTGACTTTCAAGCAAGTCGTTCAGGATTCACTGAATCCATTTGTCACAGATCAAGAAGCGGAAGATTATGCGCGGTACATAAATCATCCACAGACATTACCACTAGTCGTTTCGACTGAAACGCCAGCAGATATTGACGTTGAATATCTGGATTATGTCAGTGGGGCGTGGCAGAAATCAAACTCTCTTTCGTATTATACCCTTGAGGAGGATTTGAGGGATTTTGCTGCTTTTCTAACAGTCCCGGAAAATCCTCTCACAGTCACCAATGAGGATGCACAGAAGAAGAGGTACAAAGCTTACCGTAAATGGCATAATGGGAAATCACTATTCAAGCAGCAACCTATCGACTAAATCCATATATCTCACCAGACACTGGATGTCGACTCATTCTAATGGTAGCTAGAATTTTGGGTCGTGCCCCGGAATACACATGATCTACCTTAAATTTGACATGAGGGTGAAGCCTATGCACCCGTCTGCGACATCCATTGAATCCCCTGTACCATACAACCTGTGCCCATCCACAACGAAGGTATGTTGGTATTGATAAGCCAATGTTGAAAATGTGTCCTGATCTATTCGAGATCGAACAAATCCGAAAGGCCGGGGTAGATGTTGACTATATCTGTAAGGGCCGTTACTTGGCCGGTTGTTCCTCCAGTCGACTTGCAAAGCAACGCAGCGGATATTTGCAGTTCCTGTTTGAGTCCATCAAGTCCATGCTTTATATCTTCCCGGCCACTGTTCATGATCTCTTCAGTTAGATTTATCCAGCAAATGGACAGTGCTTTGACAATCTGAACACGATGATGTTCTTCTGAGAGTATTGGCCAACAATTGAGTATAGTGGTCTGAATAGTCTTTATTCCTCGTAGAAGAAGCGTAGGGTTTGAAGGAGCGAATGGATCTACCAAGACAGCGGAAAGTAAAGGCAGTATATCCTGGTTGAACATTAGTGTGTTTATTGAAGTAACTAAAAATCTTACAAACCTTAACATGTCTGATAGAGTAAATGTGAAGGCGACTTATTATCTCGCTCATTTCAGCGAGTAGTAGCTCTAATATAAGCGTTATATCCCCGCAGTGGTGAATTCCGTTAAAAACCCCTTCACGCATCAGTCTGTCATAAAATCGATTCCTCTCGGACTTATTATCCTCGGAGGCGTATCTAATATCCCCCAGTTCCAAGAGAGCCGTATATGCCTTCTGAAGTAGCAACTGAGACTCGGCGACGGGTGTTAGGGTGGGTAGAAATGATAGAGTTGGCATGAGTGCTTCTTCAAGTAAATCGCTAAGGCCGGTCTGGACAAGCATTCTTGGCGGAGTTTTCTTGAGGAATTCAGATAAAATGGTTAATCCCGATGCTCTCACAGAAGTAGTAGAATCATCTAAGAGAGTCATCAACGGCGGGACGAATAAATGCCAGTTCTTGGATATCAGGCCCTCCTGGTGGGTAGTTAGTATGTTGACGATATTCAATCACTTACGACCTTACATCAGCTTTAGTGACCACCCACTTAAACACCGTCACTGAATGAATATCCTTGAATTTCCATGGTTTCGATACCGCGTCAGCGCTACTTGCCACCTCGGCAATTCGAGTCCCCAGGTTCTCATTTGGTGCTTTTCTTCCCTGGGAAGTTATAGTCCGTGGCGTCGATGTGGCAAATAAAGGACGGAGGAACCCCTTTAGAACATAGTCGACAACAAATGCCTCTGAAAGCACTTCCTGTGGCCGGCCATTTAAAGTATCCGTTGAAATATCATATGTTGGTTGGGAGTTCCAGCTATCGCCTAGCTGAGTGAAGGCAAGCAAGCCCAGCAAAGCCTCCGACATGGTCCTTGTTTCTCGTATCAAGTCATATGATATTAAAAGCCTCAAGGAGTTCAAGGCGAATATAGATGTGAACCTCCATTCTGTCCTATCTTTCTCTATTTTCGCTGAGCTGGCTGCTGAAATAGTTAGCAATGCCAACTTGAGAAAGGGCTGTGAGTATAGGAACCACTGTCAAAAGAGGCGTCGAGGAAACATGCACCATCAGGTCGTATAGTTTCAACGAGCCAATCTATTAGTTCCTGCATAGCCACTGGGTCATCATCCTCCAGGCTCAGTCTTTTGCGACTTCGCAGGCAGCGTTCAAGAATTGCAACTTTGGCAATTTTCTGACACATAACCTAGTTAGTGGGATATGAAGCGTGGGATACGTATCACTCACCTCAGCCTGAGATGATACTGGTAACTGAACGAGGCCATCGTTCAGTTGCCGAATGGTATATTTCGGTGGTAGAGCTGTCAAGTGTGAGCTTGGTTAACGCTCGTTCAATTGGGCAGTCAAATCTGGGTTGCTTTACCATCTAAAGGAATAGCCAATGTGTCAACATCATTGATAGAAACTCCTTTCTTAACTTGTTCTGCAACAACCTTTTGGGCTGTACCAAACAGCAAGGTCATATTTTGGGCTTTAAGTGTTGTGTGGGTGGTGCTTATGTGGTGAAAGGTCACTCTGGAGATATTCAACGTTGGTAATGATTTGAATACTTGGCGCTGCGTTCGTTCGCTCAAACAACAGGAAACCGCAGCGGTGCTGTGTTACGAATTTACCTGGTGCAGGCGTAGTTTATAATATGGGCATGAGGCTACCATCAAGGTCTCCAGAGCCAAAACCTCATATCTTGGGAATATACATGTACCACGTGACAACAATGACCAAGATATACAGACTGGCTGTCGACAAAAATACGATAAACTCTGATAGGGACATTAACACTATTACCACCCTAAATCAACACTGCAGGTAGCTTTTGGTCTTCAATCTGCCCATAGTGTCATCAATAAATCAATACCACTCAAAATAATATTTAAAACCAAAACGGTCGTTTAAATAATAAAATTGCCTATATGATAGGAATTTTAAGCTCATCTCTTCTCCCCCTCACCTCCTCAATTGCGCCATGAGGATCCGTCTCTGTAGGGTTACGGAATTGCCAGGCCATGACCACATCCAATGCTGCCGCCATCCACACCCCTGGTTTAGCCTTGAGTTCCTTTGATAACTGTTTGCCATCTATAATCCGTTTACAAGTTGCCGCCTCCAACAAGTCCATGTCAACAATATGATCCAGAAATTGCTGCCACTGTGCAAGAAAAGTATCAAATCCTACCAGACAGTTAGTGACTTTCCTTCCAACAAACAAGGACACAAGCATACCAGCAGTAACATTAGTCCCCATAGACTCCACGAGTATGGCCAGAACGACGTGGAGTTTCCATTGACCCCCATGGGCATCCCATCGACGGATTGTCATGCCCAGCGTGTCACGTTCATATACGTAAGGTTCTTTTGCCAGTACAGCTGATTTAAGGTTGATAATCTCGCGAAAGTGCCTGAATGCACCCGTAACAACATCGCAAGTTTTGTTGTTCGACTTGATACCTTCCCTCGCAGCAAATGTGGCATATGGCAGCGGCAGTTTACCTCCAGGGGGCCCGGAAGGAGACCCAAGAGGCGCCCAAGGTGATAGCGCCGCAAGGATCCAAGCAAGAGCTTCGGATTCATCGGAACGAACAAGCAATTTGTAGATTGACCCGGGAGACTCGTTAGACTTGATAAGATCCAGGCAGTTATATGCATTTTTCCAATTGCTAATATCAACCTGGGGTAACTGATCTGCAGTAGGATTAGTGAATATTGTCGTATACAAGCCCAATCGATCAATCAAGTCAAAAGCAGTACGGGTATTCTTGTCTGTGACTCTCTTTAGTATCATTATTAGGCAAGTTGGGGTTTCAGAGTAGGTAACTTACCACTAAGCATTTTCTCTATCTCCACGCCAACCCTTTCTCTGCTGATTTTCAGCTTTAAAGCTTCTAAAATGGCCGGGTCGCCCATAGATACTTCTGAACCTGCGTCTATTTTGAAATTGAGCCGACTTGCAAACCGAATCAATCTCAAAACGCGAAGCGGGTCGTCGACGAAGGTCTGGTGTGGCTCAAGAGGAGTTCTGATCAGCTTTGCGTCAAGGTCTGCCAGACCTCCAGCAAAGTCCTCCACCTCATCTGTGTGGATGTTGTAAAACAGCGCGTTGATAGTTGCATCTCGTCGTAAAGCATCTTCTTTCGCGGTTCCGAATTCCATTTGTGGATTCCTGCTATCAACAGTATATGTTTCCTTCCGCAAGTTCACAAAATCAACATCGTAACCCAATAATTTCGTGGTAACGGTTTCAAGGTGTTTCGACTTTTCTGGATTTGCCGCTATCTTGTGGAGGTTCGACACATTCTCAATTCCATGTTTGAGCCGATTCTCTGGGACGTCAAGATACTCTTTCATCTTGAGGCTAAACGCATAGCCCGTCATTGAATTTATAGCAGTATCGATATCGTGGCTTGGAATAGCTAGAAGCTTGTCCCGCACCCACCCCCCGGCAAATCGAAGCTCCAATCGCTCCTTGATCTCCTTCGACTCGTCAATATATCGAGCCACATCGAGCAGCAGGTTCCGCAGTTTGGACTCTTGGGGGGTAAGTGTAATTCGAGCCGTTGCTACGACACCAGTAGGATGTGACGTCGCCCGACCCATGCTGGCGCTGGCAATGCTGTCTTTCCGCGAGAAGTCCTTGAAGCCCCGATTTCCGTGTAAACTTGGGTGCTTTTGAGACGTAGGATGAGTCTGAGTCTGAGTCACCAAGCAGAACGGTCGCCTAATTGATGATAATGGAGAGCAAGGTATTAAGCGGGCAGGTATCGAATATGAGATAGTCATGTAAAGTGCAGAAGAAACTTCATTACATTTAAGGTATAAGCTGAAGGTGAAAGGTCGAATTTGAGGTACGAAAAGAAGGGTGGCTGTAAGAGGGGTGAGAGAGGACGGCGGTTTGACGTTTGGACAGTTGAAAGTAAATAAATGAAGGTTTGAAATATTTGGTGGGGTTGAACAAACGTAACATGTACGTACCTGTAAGTATACTGCGGAGTACAAAGCACATGTAGACAGTACATACAACAGACGCCCAGGAACCTTAATTAACGAATGGAAAGGTCGCTGCCGACGGGAGTGAATGGTAAATGGCTCCGTAAAGATCGTCAACCACCAACGTCTTGCCCATAGCCCGCAGTCGCAACAGGCCTTGCCTCTTTGCAATAGCGATAACTTCGGTATCTTTCGAGCCACTGTACGATGCCATTTGATTTATACTCTTTCGCTCTTGGTATCTACGTCTTCGAATCCGGAGCATGCCTTGCACAGTACTCCAGCCCAGTCAGCATATGATTGTACCCACATATAGACGAATGAAAGAGGCTGACTTGACCTTGTAGCACAACTGGTAGTTGATCAATTACAGCTTCGAATGGTAGTTGATAACTGCAGCTTTGAATGAGAGTTCAAATTCAGGATCGAGCCTATCTGTTCTGAACCGCCCACCCCACGCACTCCAACGCCCGGGTCGGTCGGCCTTCATGACATCAATCAATGATGGAGCTCCTCTTGGACAGTCGCCCTCCGTAGCAGCCAGCTCCCCATCAACGAGGCTAGCGCGGACGAGAGATAATACAGATTTACAATCCCCAGCCTCTTCGATATCAAGTCTACCATACAGAACCAACGCTGCTGCCTCTGTCCTATTTGCGGCGACAACGCCCCCCGGTTCACGACCTCTATCACCTAGTGGAGGCATAACGACCCCCAAAATACCTTCCGGGTCAATATTTGGTGGGGGAACACCCCAAAAAGGTGCCCCGCATGACCGGACTCCCAGTAATGGAGATGACCCAAGGCCTCTGATAACACATGCTTTCGTACCCCATATTGCTATTTTCCCATCGCAAGATACGGACGATCTTATAGGAGAGAAGGGGTTTTCACGAGGTCTGTGGCAGTTGCTACGACCATTTGGTGACCATGTACAGGGAAAAGTAATCATTCGGGATAGCATCGGTGCAAGCAGGGTCTGCGAAGACTTCTCGGTGCGCTTCATGCAGCTTGGGAGCGGATACGAGCGTCCCGTACGTTCAGAAGACTTGAAGAGTTCAACTGCGCAAATATCAAAGCAGAATGAACAAAACCTCACCGAAGATCAGTTTACTGCGACAGGGGGCAATATAGAGGCCGTTGAAAATGTGGTTAACTTGCACCTGGACTACGCAGAGCATTTGGGGTATCAAGAGCGCCTGGCTGGAAGAGATCTACCCACGTCTGAATCTGAACCATCGCCCTTCTACTCGTTGTACCTACGGAGACTCCTTTCGGGAATGCCACTGGCTCCGCATGAAACATTCTCACATCCAGTTGCGTGTATTATTGCAATAAGCTCACGCAACCCTAATCCGATAGAAGAACTGCGTCGGCTCTATGAAGAAGCAACCAGGGGCGAAAAACGATTACCGTCATGGGTGAATGGCGAGTATTTACGCTATTATGTTCTGGTGCATGACGAAGAACGAGATGATATCGGCAAGGCTATGAGCTTGTTCGACCAGATGAAACGACATTTCGGACTACATTGTCATCTCCTGAGGCTGCGAAGCAGTCGTTGCGTCGCCACAGATGATGATAGCATACCTCTTCCTACTTGTGAGTGGATGTCAGCTTCCGAGGAACTGTTGGATATACAAACAAGAGAAGACCAAGATGGACTAGATATTGCTCCTCCTTGTATTTTTGAGTCGGATGCTACAGCGATTACCACGTTCATTCGAGAGATGGTTACTCAATCTGTAGTGCCATCAATGGAAAGGTGCATATCAACATGGAACGACCAAGTTGCGTCGCGGCGCCGGGGAATCAGCGGCCGCTTCATGAGCCTGTCAAAGAAATGGACGGTATTTGGAAACGGTTCTAAGACATCTTCTGGGGGGCCAGGAGCTGGTGGATCCGGCAATAACTATGACGCCGTCCATGGATTTTACCTTCCTGATACACCGGAATCAATAATGCGGAAGCTAGCAGACTATGCCTTCATGCTACGCGACTGGAAATTGGCACAGTCAGTGTATGAGCTGTTGAGATCTGACTTCAATAACGACAAAGCGTGGAAGTATTATGCAGCTGCCAGCGAGATGGCTGCTGTTAGCACCCTCCTTGCCTCCCAGGCTATGAGCTCCAAAGTCCGAATAGAATCTGTTGATCAGATGCTGGAGGCTTCGTATTACTCATACCTCACACGTTGCAGCTCACCATACGGAGCTTTACGATGCCTTACTTTGAGTGTGGAATTGCTCAAAATCCGTAGCGAGTCTGCCACGGAGGCTGCTGCTAAGTGGGGAACGAAGATAATAGAAAGTAACTTACTTGGACCAACGGGGGATGCCCTGATGAAGGAGAGGGTTGCGACTTGTTACAGATCTCGTAAGGGGACAGGGTCTGGAGGCTGGGGAAGCAGGTCTCGAAAATCGGCACTGTGGGATATCTTGGCCGCTGATAAATGGCTCATTTTAGGTAAATATGTTCAAGCTCAGAAGTTGCTGGGCCGTGTCCGAAACGTATATGAAATCTCGCCGAGCAAGAAGGGGATATCGGGTTTTATCGCCGCGAACGAGTTTTTGTTTGGGCTTGAACAAGACTTGAAGAGAGCATCACTCTCTGGTGAGGGCCAGAATGATCAAGACGTTTCTGAGGATATTGAAACCGAAACGTTTGAAGGGAGCGAAACATTACATGCGCGAACGCACCGGAATAGCCTCATAGGCGCCACCATACCGACAATGGGAAGCCTGGAAACAGCACCGTTACATATGGTACAAGAAGACATAGGCGGCAAGGAAGTTAAAGAGGATGATTTTTCTTGATTTAACTCCATTAATATTGAAACCGCTGTAGAAATACCAGCCCTTTATCTTATAGTACATAGTAGAATGGGTCGTCATAGATCAATAAATGACACATTTACCAAGTGCTACTTCGTATATTATAAACTTACACGTTTAAGAATTCTAAAAATATGAGGGTATTGAACAAACAGGAGGGGGTTGAAACGTTGACATATTTTATACCTTAATTTGAAGGCCACAATGGGGAAACAACATTAAGCACGTGCGCCTGGTACCTACTGAGATAAAGGCTACTCAGCCAGGCAGGTAGTTACTGGTGTGCCAATTTGGTCATGATACGGCTCCTCTATAACAAGCGGGATTATCTATGAAGTAAAGTCCGAGACCCCTGTGCCCTGCTGACTATGGGTGAGCTTTTTGAGTTTTTGACGACACATGAACAGTTTCGCAGGTAATAAGGACTAGTAGCTGGCGATGTGCGTCCTCCGCTGACGCTATAACAGGGCTCGACTCCCAGCATTGTACTCAGACTTCAGGGCTCTCCAAAGCCTAAATCCTGATGGCTTTGCCGCTAATGTCGAGGCATGGAAAAAGGGCCTGGCGTCCGCGTTGCGGGAAGGCTGTGTCCCTGCTTCTGGAGACCTCTTAGTGCTCAGAGTAGATGAAAGTCTCATGCAAGCTTTAGAAACCAGGGAATGGGGTCGCCCTTTGGCGCTGGGAGCTGTGTTGCGCGACGCTGCAAGTAAAAAGGAGATGATGCCGTTGAAGAGCTTCATGGATGCCCAAGAAAGCATATATCAACGGTCATGGAGCAGCACGCCATGGCAGGCCGTGTCATGGGGACTAAGACAGTTTGGACTTATTGACAGGTACGGAGACAACGATAAAGTGTCTGTTGAGGAGTTGGTGGTTCTATCGAACGTAGAAGCTGCTACGAGAGAGGTTTTACGACGAATGGCCAGCCATACGTCACGAGTCGATATGATCTATTCAAAACAGATGTTTAGTCGAGACTATGGGGATGTCCTAGCCGATAAACATCACATATCACAACGAGATCTGGAGGTCTTATTGACGTATATTTCACGAGACAAGGGCTTGGCTGATTATGATGGACAAACGATAAAATTCAAGTCCCACTCTGATGCACAACCCCCAAAGATAACACACGAAGATTCGAGTATTGCGTCTCTGAAAAACCTTATGTTCGACATCGAGAAACAGTTGGAGACATTGGCTACAAGGATCGATAATCTATCTGCCACAGCCCGGGATGCTGTGAGCCGTAAAAATCGAGTTTCCGCAATTGCCGCTCTTCGATCCAAGAGACTCGCCGAGTCCCAGTTGGCCAAGCAATCCGCAGTGCTCGGTCAGCTCGAGGAAGTATATTCGAAGATCAGTGAGGCGGCTGATCAAGTCGAGCTTATGCGCATTATGGAGGGCAGCACGGGCGTGTTGAAAGCTCTACATAAAGAGATCGGTGGCGTTGAAAGAGTTGATGATGTTCTCGCTCAGCTGGGGGAGCAAATGGCACAAGTTGACGAGGTCGGTAATGTTATTACCGAGATGAATCGCGGAGCAGTGGATGAGAGTGAGGTGGACGACGAGTTAGAAGCTCTAGAACTCGAAGACCGACACAAGAAGAAGGAGGCCGAACGACTATCAAACGAAAGGAAGGAGGAAGACGAAGCCGCAGAGACGAAGCGCCGACTTGGGGCACTGGAGACGGAAGTTGGGTCTCACATGAGTCAGTCGAAGCAGATTACTGCAAAAACGCCAGTCACCGAAGGACAGGTCGAAGAGAGCAGTAAACTGTTGCAGCAACTGTCGCTGTGAACCTAACATAAGGTATCAAGGACTGTCGTCGTGACCATGTCTGGCAGTCTCGTAAGCATTGTCACAACCTTGCTTGCCTCCAGTCGTGTTTAAAATGGAAGGGGTCATGGCTCGATCCAATACTGTTGCCAGTGCTGCAAACGTTGTTTTGTGAAAGCGAGGGGATCTTAGTATTCTTGTTTGGTAGCCTTTGCTGGACTGTTTCTCGCCTGTACGAACGAGGGACCTTGTAGTAGAATATATCTGAGTTAATGTGAAGCCAGTCAATCGGCACTGTCCTCAGTCCCATCGTTGAAACTATCTCCAGAGACGACGTTCGCCGGCCCAGTTGATTCAGATGTTGAAGTGGCAGCCGCACTTGCTTTTTGTCTTCTATTTCGATCTGCCACTTCGATTAGACTGCGATATTCTGACCCATGAGTCGATGACCAGGCAGCGCTGTCAAAATCGACGTGCTTGATCGGGAGTCCTCCGCTGACCATGGTATAATTCGATGTTCCTTGGCCAAACTGAATTCTCTCCCATATGTCGAGTTTACGTAGTAACTCGGCCTTGGAACAAGGCTTGTCGGAATCACAGTTGGCATTCCAGAGATTTAACCATTCTCTATGCCTCCGCTCGAGAACTGGTCTGGGCCCGGTAGATGATACCCCTAGGTCCTTGAGCTTCCTCCGCAAATTTGTGTCATTAAGAAGGGAGTAGTTCAGGGTTGGAAGAGGCGTTGGCTCGAAGCTAGGCCGCTGTAATCTGAAATTCGTAGCGACGGAAGGACTTGAAATAGTGTTAGGTTTGCTGCTCGAGTGGTCATCTGGACCTGGACATGAAGTGTCAATATGACCGCTAACTAACACCTCCTGCATTCGAGCTGAGCATATGGGACAAGCCACTAAGCCGTTTTCTATACACAAAGGTGCCTGTCAGCCGCGCTCACTTCATTTTGATGTCGGAATATGCTACGCGCTTACCATTGAGCCCGTCAGGCTGCTCAATATATGTGGCCTCAATATGGCTTTCGAGAGGTTCTTGGGATGATATGCGTGTTGACGATCTTGTTCTGCGCTTTTCGAGATCCTGGCCATTGCTAATACTCGTATCACGTTTTCGTTTCTGTGATATTGGCCCTGAAATAGTTGGAGGAATCCGGGCGATTTCAAGAGCAGATTCTCTTATTTTTTTGAATGACTCGACAACCTCGCCCATGCTCTTGTTCGCTCGAAGTTTCAATTCCTGGTCCGGAGTCCGACAAGCAGGGCAAAGCCCATCATTCGCAAGACACCTCCTTATACACAGAGAGCAAAAGGTATGTCCGCAGCTCGTGATCATTGGAGTAGTCATAAATTCTTTGCAGACTTGGCATCGCATGGGAGACTCAACAGCAGCAAAGCCTTGAAGAGATGTCCCATTCCAATCTGTGGGGTCGGGGACATCGAAAGTCGTGTCTTGGGGCCCTATTGTCGTCATAACTTGCTGCTATAGCATCAATATTCGTTGTGAAAGCAGATTACAAGCCTCCTGGCTAGTGGTTGGCATTCAGTTGTTTCTTTGACGCGACGATTTGAAGGGAAACGCGCCGGGGATGAGTTGTGAAGCGCGCTGCCTCGTGAGGAGTGCGAAAGTATTTGGAGCGATAACGATAAGGACATATTCATCGTCACCGCACTCCAGGATCGAAAATGACTACGGAGTATTCTGCTATAGGTGTTTTCACTTAAAAAGAACGCAAATGAATCCGGAAATGGCCTATTCTACAGTATGCATCGATTAAAGGTCTCGAATATAAATCATAACGCTCCCTATCCAGTGTAAGGCCAACCTAACATTTCCCAATGCCATACGAGACGCCCTAATAATCATAGCTCCCAGCCCATTCCAGTACGCCAACATCCAGTGACTTTATCAAAAGCTACTTCTTGTCCGCTTTTGCCGTAACCGTGTGAACCTGCGGCTGGTCAGCTTATGTAGTAACACTGGATCATGATACATACCACTTCGGCAAAGGCAGTGTACTCTTCTATTGCCCTGAGATAGGGATCTGTTGTTTCATCCGGTAACGCTACATGACCCCAGATAACGAACTCATCGAAATCTGCCAACTCTTCCATTAAACATTCCTCGGCTTTATCTTCGTCTTGGCTCTCATTCGTGTATGATTGGCTCTCTGATAGGTCCTCGGCCGCTTGTGGCATTACTGTGGAGGAAAGCACGACGCCTTTGTATTGAGGCGGGATCTTGACAGTTCTTCCGTGTAGTTGGCGACCACGAAAGTATGATACGGTTTTGCCATCTGTACAAGCAAATTAGCATTGGGCTTGTTGAGACGGAATCTTGTGAGTTCCTACCATTCCGTTTGGTAGGCATCCAATATCTCTTCGATACGTCGGCCTTGCCGTTGTGGTTGACACGACATGGCAATGCGTTAGGCATGCATTTTCCGCGATGCTTATGACTCTTTCGGATTGAAAGCATTTTAATAAGAGCTGGGTTGTTGGGGTTGCGCTCGCTTTGCAACTCTCAGTCATGAACAGCGCTCGTCCCAACCCAAATGGCAAAGTCGCGCTTGACGCGTCGGAAACGCACAATCACGTGATACTATATGCGCGCGTGCACAGGCCAGTGCGAAGCGCAGGGTTGTGGCCATGAATCACCCCCTGTTCACTTTCACATGTAGTGAGCTCCAAAAGAACTCGTTGTACGACAATTGCAGTCTACGGTTATCATAAAATCTTATTTATTGGCATATTTACTATGAACGCTTGCCTAGTATTCACTAGTACACTGCAAATATACAGCACGAATGTAGTGCATACTTGCCGCTTGTCCCCCGAGTACCGATCAGGTTGGTAAATATTTGCCCAAGTACAAAAGGCTGGTCCCCACCACGTTGGAGCTCTGAAGACTCTGAACTATTGAAGCTGCAGACATGCACAGTTTATATAGCAGAGCAAGTCAGTATATGTGGTAGGATGGTGAGAATCCAAGGCGGCGAGATAAGCGTCTCAAACTCTGCTTTCTGCTTTGACAGTCATGAGGAATCAATAGACAACCATATCAAATGGCGGGGGCATTTCTGGGAGTGGCCATATGCGAAACCCGCCGTTGACCAAATGCTTCGGTGCTAGGTAGCAAATCCTGCATCCGTCCGATGATGGTTTGGCGTCTCTTCGCACTGGCCGAGTATGAGACTATTCCCGTGGGTAGTCGCAGCAATGGTGCTGTAATAATGCTATAGCTCACAACTGTCAAGCATGACCGAAGTAGTAATATTCGGGAGCCGATCACTTCACTTCTTGCCCTTGCTTTTCTTTCCCGATTTTGCCGTACTCCCGTCAGCTCTGACCCGCTGTGGAAATCGCTTTGCGTGCTCAAGATCAAATTGTTGTTTAAACCTCCGGAATAAGAGCATGGTTGCGCGGGCATCCTCGACACTGGAATGCGCCCCACTCTGTATCTGAACGCCTAGGACTTCGCTGGCCAGTTTCTTCAAACTCGGCGTCCTTCCAGAGGCATATTTCCTGAAGCCGATGAACCTCGACGTATCCCGGATATCTTTTTTAGGGTGGCCTATCATCAGAACATCCAGATCGTTCTTTATAGCATGTCCTACGAGGACACTATCTTTTAGAATTTCGGCGACGCTTGCCTGAACATCCTCAAACGATCTCGCCGTTGGCATGTTCTTTGGGCTGACCCCACTAACTTTCGTCCTCCAGTCTGTAACAAACTCCTTGGGACGCACAAAAGAGTCGTAGATCTGTGCACCATTGTAATTGACAATGCTGACCCGGGCGAGAACTGATCGATCTTCTTCCCCTCCTACCCCGACCATTTCGCAGTCCATGGCCACATACTGTCCAATTTCCACATCTTTTGCCAGACCCTCGTTAATCTTGTCTTCTTCTGCGCCATTCATTATGCCATTCTTCACGCCATCTCCATAAGCTGCAGCAAGATCTTTTGCCGAGATTTCATTATCTTCCGCCCATAGCGCAAGCGATGCCGTGGGAGGCTGGCCATTAATGCTCATCCTATTCCGCTTCGTAGCGGGAATGGATAAACCCGGGGCACCAAGTAATTGCTTTGCTTCCTGTCGCCTGCGCTTCGCACTGGTGTTCAGTTGCCTTTCCGTTCGCGGTGCCTTCAACTTTTTTTCTTTCGTCGTATCCTGTTTCAACTTTTCTTGAAGAGATTTCCAATTCGAGGACAATACAGGTGCCATTGTCTTGATTTCGGTTCTGTCGCAAACCCGGGTTGGGTTATAAGGTGTGATTTAAGTTTCCCAGTCGGCGGGGCAGAAAGGTATTTTGAACTGACTGCAGCGAGGTTGCTCTGAAAACAGGTCGCTTAATAAGCACGAGGCTACCAACATGAAGGTTTTAGTTTGCGCGCGCCACAGCCTTGTCCATTTCGACCATTTCAACTCACTTCACTCATCTCATCAGTAACACCCCGCCTTTTCTCGCTATTCATCAATATTAAAGGCGATCCCATCGAATCTTGATGTGAAGTCACCATGACGGCGAGCTCAAAAGCACAGGATTCAGCGGCTGGATCACCAGCCCCCAAACAGAAGAGTAGAGCGACAGTAGATACTCTGAGGTACGTCACATGATGCTTCCACGAAATGGTAAACTAATTAAAATTTATAGAACAGGATGTATTGCTATGGTAGAGAAGGACGGGCAGGCGCGTAGAGCCGAAATTCTCAGTATTAAAGAGACAAAGAGCGGGCGGCAGTTCTACTGCAACTTTGACAACTTCAACAAGCGCCTTGATGAGTGGGTGCCATCCTCAAGAATAGATTTCGATCAGGATGTAGAGTGGCCAAGCCCAGAGAAGACTAAAGAAGGCAAAAAGGTACTAGCTGCGTCAAAAGCACAGCCATCCAAGGCTACCAAAGCACCCCCAAAGAAGGGACAAAAGCGTACAGCAGCCACCAGAGAGGCGTCCGAAGCTGTATCGGAAGGCGGCTCTCAAAAATGGGTTGACTTCGCAGACGGACGTAAAGAAGGGAAAAATACCCCTGATACTTTTGGCGATGAGAAAATGGCTATGGCTCTAGATCTCGATCACACGCCCGATTCTGAAGCAGAGGAAATGGATGTCGATGAACTTCAACATGATACGGCATTAGCAAAGACAGAGGGCAGAGAAGACTTCAGTCGAGAGGAAGAACTGTCTAGGTTACGCACTGGAGGCTCAATGACGCAAAATCAAGCTGAGATTTCACGAATTCGAAACATATCGAAAGTTCAATTTGGGAAATTCGATCTCCATCCGTGGTACTTCTCGCCTTATCCAGAGGACTTTGCGCACGAAGACTTGATGTATATTTGCGAATTCTGTCTTGGCTACTTTGGGGATATAAAGTCGTTCTCGCGGCATAGGTCCAAGTGTACGCTGCTGCATCCTCCAGGAAACGAAATCTACCGCGACGACTACATCTCATTCTTTGAAATCGATGGTAAACGCCAGCGCACATGGTGTCGAAATCTTTGTCTTCTATCAAAGATGTTTCTCGATCATAAAACGTTGTATTACGACGTTGATCCGTTTCTTTTCTATGTTATGACTACACGTGATGAGAAGGGTTGTCATCTAGTTGGCTACTTCTCGAAAGAAAAAGAGAGTGCGGACGGCTACAACGTAGCCTGTATCCTTACTCTCCCTCAGTACCAGCGCAAGGGATATGGAAGAGTTCTTATTCAGTTCTCATACGAACTCTCGAAAATTGAAGGAAAGCTTGGCTCCCCCGAGAAGCCACTTTCTGACCTGGGACTCCTCAGTTATCGACAATACTGGACGGAAAACATCATGGAAATATTGGTGGAAAGCAACGAAAGAGACGAAAAATGCAGCATAGAGTCTGTGGCAGCACAGCTAGCAATGACTCAAGGTGATGTCGAGTCGATACTACGGGCGTTAGAGATTTTGGCATACCACAAAGGAGAGCACAAGTTAATTGTACCATCGGCATTGATCGAACGATATAAGGCGGCGAAAGAGAAAGAGAAATCCAAACCGAAGAGGATAATTGATCCAGCTCGGATACAATGGAAACCCCCTGTATTTAATGCAGCTTCCAGGACTTGGGGATGGTAAGACGAACGGGTATTTTGCTGTGGTTTGGTTGTCGAGATATGAATATTGTTTCAGTGGGGGGCATGGGGGGGCGTGTTTGGGAGGCGAATTACGGAGCATAATGGCGCATAGAAATACCCGATTTTAAATAATCATTGAAATCAGCAAAAAGTAAAATTGTAGTATTATCACTCATTTTGTTTCTGCTTTACTATATTATACGTCTTAAATAAAACCGTTCTAAGCACTGTCAAGTACTGAATGTTGCTATAAGCAGTCAGCCACAAGGTGGCGCTACCCGCCACAATCAAAGGCGGTGACTGGCCGGGCGAGAGACAACAAGGCTCCAAAATAGCTGGTGAACCATCGAAACTCATGCCACTGACGGTGGTCCCTTTGCTTCCGCCGTGGGCTTTCAGATAGTGTTCGTATTTCATTCGCATGTAATCACGGTCCTCTGGTATACCTCGTGCGAGGCTTTATATGAAAACAATAATAATGCAACTATTCGCCCTTCCAGCGGCGATCGTTTGGGCGATCCTTTCGGAAGCTTCAACCGCGACACACTTCGATGTGTTTCCTCAAGATACAGCCGCGACAACATCATCCCTAGCTGGTGACTATAAGGAAGCATGTCCGGATTACGTGAAATATTCCACCTACTCCCAGTTAGTGCATTTGCAGAAATTATCTATTACAGCGAAGCTAATTGAAGATAGCCGGCCGCTCAGCGAGGGTGCTATGCGCCTTCCGTTTCAACGCCCTTCCACACAATGCCGAACATTTACATCCCTACACGTTGAAAAGATAATTGGCGATATCACTTCTAGAATGATCGATAAGGATCTTGCCAGGCTCTTCGAGAATGCCTTTCCCAACACACTGGATACAACTGTTAGGTGGCATGTTGATGGGACCGACAAACAAAAACACGAGGAGATCAAAGCCCGGTATAATACGAAAGGCGCTGGAGCTTGGGAGGGCCCTCAAAGCTTCATTGTGACGGGAGATATCAATGCTGAATGGCTGCGAGATTCCACCAATCAATTACTCCAATACCAACCTTTGGCCCTCAAAGACCCAAAGATATACAATTTGATCCTTGGAGCTATCAATACGCAAGCGGAATATGTTATCCAGTCGCCTTATTGTAATGCCTTTCAGCCACCACCACCGAGCAAGCTGGCTGCAACCCAGAATGGCCAGGATGATGTTGTCCACCCAGCTTATGAACCTGGGGTTGTTTTCGAGTGCAAGTATGAGCTAGACTCGCTGGCACATTTCTTAGCGCTGTCAAACACCTTTCATAAGTTTACTCAGTCAACGGACTTCCTAACTCCTCGGTGGTATGAGGCTTTAGATTCGCTCATGGGAGTCATTGAGGAGCAGTCTCAATCCACCTTCGACCCAATCTCGGGTCAGTTCGAGCCAAACAAGTACCGATTCTCTCGAAAAACCTCCCAAGGAACGGAGACTTTACCTCTGTCTGGCCAGGGAAACCCTCTCAATCATGGCACAGGACTGGTCCGGTCCGCGTTCCGACCTTCTGATGATGCTACCATCCTGGGCTTCTATATTCCGGCGAATGCGATGATGTCTGTTGAGCTGAAGCGCACAGCAGCGATTCTACGCAAGGCTGGGAAAGGGCGACAAGCACAGCTTATTGAAAAGCGTGGACAGGCTATTGAGGATGGGGTTTGGGAACACGGCGTTGTGAAGCATAAAACTTACGGTGAGGTTTTTGCCTACGAGGTTGACGGATATGGGTCCCAGATCATAATGGACGATGCCAATGTCCCGTCTCTTCTCGCACTGCCCATACTCGGCTTTGTAGACGTCACGAATACGGTATATCAAAACACTCGCAAGATGCTGCTCGAGAAGTCCGGAAACCCATACTATTTGGAAGGGAGAGCATTTAACGGCATCGGGGGTCCGCATATTGGATTGGAGAATGCCTGGCCGATGAGTTTGCTGTTGCAGGTAATGACAACGGATAACGACGAGGAGATCAAAGAATCTCTAGCGTTGGTCCTCAAAGCGAGCAGGCTTGGTTTAGTTCATGAGAGTATACATGTCAATCGCATCCGAGAATACACAAGAAGTTGGTTTGCTTGTAAGTTACTAACTGCCACCCGCCCTCGGCCATAACTAATCAACGGAACAGGGGCAAATAGCGTATTCGCGCAGACTATTATAGATCTAGCGGAGAGAAAACCAGAGTTGCTCTTTGGTCCTGGGGCACAGCCATATACCGTGAACTGAACCGGACCCCGAGAGAATAAGCACAATAGAGATTAGCATTTTTATGTATATATCTGTGGCAGGGAGTCCCGGTTGGCTGGGACATAGTCTTGTGGTATTATTGCGAGATGTTCGTTGGAAGATACTATTATCGCTAAAAATTTTAACCACCCTCACACAAATTACACCCCAATAAATGATAAAGCGTGAATAAGTAGAGTTGGCTTCATAGGCTAATATATGCGGCCTATCTAAATATGTCTACGAGAAAAGTGGATTTGGAATACGACAAACCCAAGTCAGTCCATCTGTATCGTCCGCCATAAGAAGCAACTTAGACATGCAGCCAGAGCCTTGTTGGACGTCGATGCATCCATGTGACAACCTGGCTTGTAAATCAAGAACGCTGACTCTCATGCCAAGCCTGTGCCATAAAGTAGAGTACCCTTGCCGCACTATAATGTGAGCCTAGCTTTTGACTAAAGCAGGAAGTCGTAGGTCATATGGACTGTGGTCGAGCGCTAATTCGCCCGCCACTCAGGTCTTTTTTGCGAAGAAAGCCATGATATTGCCTTGTCCGGGTTTGCCTGCGGGTTTCTTCGCTTTCGGACCACTAGATGAGGGATTTGAAGCCTTTGCCTTGGCAACTGGCTCATCCTCCGAAAACGACTCCCAACTAGGTTCCTCCTTCGTAACTAGAACCTCGTTAGCTACCTAATCAAGAGGAAGGGGCTCCTTTCCTTACCCAAATAACCCTCTTCGTCTCTTGTCGTTATTTTCTTCATTACTCGTCGTCTGCCCCTCCTCCTGCCCCCTGAAACCTCCGTATGTTCTTGCTGTTCCTGGCTAGATGTTGGCAGTACAGTAGGAGTCATGCTCTCTATATCTTCCTTCTTAGGTGCATCTTGGGGTACATCAGACAAAGTTGACTCCTCGTCGTCGTCCTCCTCCATCATCTGCATTAGAGCCGCCTCCCTCGCTTTCCTCGACTCCCGGTCCTCTTGGACATCCTTCTTTGGTTTACTTGGCGGCGGAACATATGTCTCCTCCTCATCATCAGAAGCATCCTTCATCGGTGAATCCTCAGAGACACCAACGGCTTCTTGCTTTACTGCCGGCTTTTTTGCCTTGGCGAACGATGCAAAAATGCCACCAGAGCCTTCGCGATTCGCAACGGCGGTATTCTTTGCTGCGGGAATGTCCTTCGTCGCTGGAGCATCTCCTTTGGAAACAGGTTTTCCAAAGAAACCCTTACTAGCTTTAGTGGATGATGTCGAAGAAACTGCTGGGTCGGGTTTTGGTTCAGAGATAACTGCCTTGGGTTCTTCTCGGAGAGTGCTTGTTGCTGACTTTAGAGTCGGTGGTGGAGCTACCACCGCAGATGTGGCCACACGATGACCTGTTCGTCTTCTGACAGTTTTGTTGATCACGGTGCCATATGTTGATGCAGCCTCGATTGGATCTTGATCTCTGTAGTTTTCGATAATTTCTCTATTGGCGTCGGATAGGGCCTCGGGGTCCTTCATTAAGCTCGGCCCTAAACAATAGACGTGTATTGAGCTAATGGACTCATAAGTCTTCCGTGCGTTTTCAAGGTCTCCTTCTCGAACCAAAGTGACGGAGAGAGTAGGAATATCTCCGTTTAACTCCAGAGCTTGATCTTGCGGAGTGCTCCTGAAAGGAGGGCTGCTTGCCATATAGCCAGCATCAGCGTCGGCACCTTCCCCGTGGTGTGCCTTCGGCTGGTCAGTTGTGAGCTTTTTACCTGCAATAAGATACGAGGCATGGACTGTTCCAGGCTTCTTGCGATTTTGTTGTTGGTGAAAGTCGAATAGCATCCTTGAGAATTGAGTTAGGATTTGCAAGACCAACGTGAGGAAATAGCTCACTCCTTGGCAATATTAACGTGTACCTTTAAGGCGCGGCTCAAAAGCCGATATGTAACCTGGCATACGTTAGTATACACCGGGCTAGAACTAAAAAGCTGGGTTGGCATGATGTTTACTATGCGATCCTCATTGAGGATATTTGCCGCCAAATAGGTTCCGTAGTCTGATGCCATGGTTACGTCGAGCCTGTACTGAGGAAGATCGGAGTGTCTGTATCTTGCTCCAATTGGAAATTACCAGCCACCAACTTTAGGTTCGTGTTCATTGAGGACGCGGTTGTAATCAGTAAACGTCTGGAGATCAGTCGCGTAGTCACGTGGTAGTGATAATCACAGTCACGTGAGTGTATAGAGTGCGGGGCATTGGCTTGCATCCAAGTCAAAACGCGTCTAGCGTGTATGCAAGCACTTTGTCGCGTCCCTGAGCCAGTCTCCCGACGCGTCGTGTCAAACCACTGATTTTACATTCCGACCTCCTATCTGTCCAACTCCACGAGAACCTTTTCATTTCTCTTACAGATCAACAATAAACAACTGGCACCCGTATACGGTTTCTGATACGGAGCGTCAACGCCGCCGCCCCTATGTCGGATTTTGATCTCAGTTCCGCGAGGATTGCCCCTCCAATGTCTGGGTCTATTCGAAGTTCCTCCGTGCGACCACGAGGACCACCGTCTGAAAGTCTGGCACCTCAAAGCGACGATGAAGGGTTTGCAGATGACCAAGTTCCTACGGGAATAGCACGACCCAGGAACATTCATGATCGGCCGATACCCCGAGTCGAAGACAAGGTTGGTCTGTCGGTACAGAGCAATTTCGAAACATTCCTTGAAAAGTAAGTAGGACATCGAAGTACTTGTCATAGTTACTAAGTGCCGCACAGATTTGAGGAAGACCCGTCGCCCTCAGCCGCGCCAGTGTCCAGCAATGCGAGCTCGGGCAATTACTATATCGCTCAGATACATGGCCTGCGGATATATCAACTCTCGACGCTTTACATTGACTATAACCATATGAAGCAGTTTTCTGGAAACCTTGCAGATGCCATAGTCAACGACTACTACAGATTTCTCCCATTCTTGACTAAAGGCTTACACAACTTGATCGCGAAATACGAGTCAAGGTATTTCAAGGAGCATCGCCAGCCAACCGCCTCCAGCAATCAAGCTTCTTCCGCAGCGGGAAATGTCGCTTCTGAAAGTCTGTCAGACTTTCAAGGAGATAAAACTAGCAACCAACAGACAGATAAACTCTTCGCAATCGCCTTTTACAACCTGAGTCACGTTGACCGGGTTAGAAGTTTACGCACAGCCCATATCGGCCAGCTTCTATCAATATCTGGCACCATTACTAGAACGTCAGAGGTTCGCCCGGAGCTTTCTCTAGCTACGTTTACTTGTGAAGCCTGCCGGATGGTGGTGCCGAATATTGAGCAGACATTCCGTTACACTGAACCAACACAATGCCCCAATCAAAACTGCGGCAATCGCCAAGGTTGGCGCCTAGACATCAGGCAAAGTACATTTGTGGATTGGCAAAAAGTGAGAGTTCAAGAGAACAGCTCGGAGATTCCGACAGGAAGTATGCCTAGGACGTTAGACGTTATCCTCCGCGGAGAAATTGTTGATCGAGCAAAGGCAGGAGAGAAATGCATCTTTACAGGCGCATTAATAGTTGTTCCAGACGTCAGCCAGCTCGGGCTCCCGGGTGTTCGGCCAACCGCTATACGGGACGATAGAAACAGAAGCGGAGATGCTGGAGGGACTGGTGTCACCGGTCTCAAAGCTCTCGGTGTTCGGGATCTTACATACAGGCTAGCCTTTTTGGCTTGCATGGTAACCCCTGATACCTCAACACCTGGCTCAGTTACAAGCCAGCAATTGTATGGCCAAGCTAGTAACATTCTAGCGTCACTTAATCAGACGGCACCCATCGACCCAAATGAGTCTGGCGACCTTGCTCAAGAAGCTGTTCTTGCGTCCATGACAGACGCAGAAATTGCCGAACTACGCGAAATGGTTCACAGCGGCCATATTTATTCGCGTTTGGTGGACTCCATTGCCCCCATGGTTTACGGCCATACCATAGTCAAAAAGGGGCTACTGTTGCAACTTCTGTCTGGTGTGAGCAAAACTACCCCTGAGGGCATGCAACTCAGAGGCGACATCAACATCTGCATCGTTGGAGATCCTTCCACGTCTAAATCCCAGTTCCTTAAGTATATCTGCTCGTTTCTCCCAAGGGCTGTCTACACATCAGGAAAGGCCTCCTCAGCTGCTGGTCTTACAGCTGCTGTTGTAAAGGACGAAGAAACCGGAGAGTTCACAATTGAAGCGGGAGCTCTTATGCTTGCCGATAATGGTATTTGTGCCATTGATGAGTTTGATAAGATGGACATTAGCGACCAAGTAGCCATCCACGAAGCGATGGAACAGCAAACCATCTCGATTGCCAAGGCAGGGATCCAAGCGACGCTGAACGCGAGAACATCCATTCTCGCAGCTGCCAATCCAGTTGGTGGAAGGTACAATCGGAAGACAACCCTTCGAGCAAATATCAACATGTCCGCACCTATCATGTCCCGTTTTGACTTGTTCTTTGTTATCCTCGATGAATGTAACGAGGCGACGGATCGTCACTTGGCCGAACACATCGTCAAAATCCACCAACTCCGCGATGAGGCTGTAGAGCCGGAATTCACAACGGAGCAGCTTCAGCGATACATCCGGTTTGCCAGGACGTTTAAGCCCGAGTTCAACAACGAGGCCAGGGAGCTATTGGTTCAAAAATATAAAGAGTTGAGAAGCGACGACGCCCAAGGGGGTATTGGTAGAAACAGCTACAGAATTACAGTCAGGCAGCTGGAGTCTTTGATTCGTCTGTCAGAGGCCATCGCTAAGGCGAACTGTGTCGGAGAGGTTACTGCTGCCTTTGTGACCGAAGCTTTCGATCTCCTGAGACAGAGCATCATCAGTGTCGAAAAGGACGACGTAGAGGTCGATGACGAAGAAGAAGATCTAGCAGGGACCTTGGGTGGCCCAGTTAGCAGGACCGATATCGAAGGCGATGCTGCCATGGAAGACGCAGACGGGAGGGAGGCAGGAACAGATGGACAGCGCCCAAAAACAAAGATAACACACGATAAGTACTTGAAGATTCTGAAGATGATTGCCCGGCGTATCGAAGAGGAAGAGTCGGCCAGCGGCAATGGTGTCGAAGGGGAAGTTCTTATTAGGTGGTATCTTGATGAGATTGAAGACGAGATGGAAAACGAAGAAGACTTCCATTACGAGATGAACATAGCAAGGAAGGTTCTCAAGAAATTGATCAGGGTATGCTTTGTTCCTACTCATAACCAACGAATGATAGCTGACTTTATTCCCACAGGAAAATACTCTCATGGCTGTACGTGGGGACGGCCTTCTTCCTGATGATGGAGAGGACGACTCAGCACCTGTCGACCAAGTTGCTTACGTTATGCATCCCAACTATGCAGCTGATGAAATAGAGCTGAAGCAGTCAAAGAGGTAATAAAACGGCTGTATTTCTGCGGCCAGACCAATGAATATCATAAATGGGAATTAAGGGGGCGTTGAGAGTAACTCAAGGGTGCTTGGATGAATGGGACGATCTTTCAATTTGCTGTAGAGGGATTTGTGTGTTTAGTATCGGGATGGATGTCTTATATACTCATGTGTCAATGATTCCATTAATAGGCGGAACTATGCTCAGACTTCAATGATCAAGTTACATCTTACATGCAAAAAAAATCGTCCCTCGTTGTCTAGGAATCTGTGACATTGCCTAGATCGAACAATTGGTGACGTGCTAGCTGTAGTCTAATTTGGCGAGACTATTTGGTTATTAATTAACCATGGGTTAGCTCCAAGTTGTTATGCTCGAAAATATAATTTAACGTTGATCATCTCTTCATTCCCTCAATTGGATATTCACACATTTATTCATATCTCTTATTTATTTATTTATATATCTATTCCAACTACACTATCTCTATAATGCCGCCTTCAAAAACCCAGATCAACCTCCTCAGAGGCTGGCCCTCGCCTTCGCTCCATCCAACCTCCGCCCTCTTGTCTGCGGCTCAGTACTCCCTGACCAACCCTTCAATTTCGATACCCGCCATGCAGTATGGGCCTGATGAAGGCTACGGACCACTTCGGCATGCGGTTTCGTCGTGGCTTGCCTCATTTTACTCGGTGCCGGATGACCCCGCACGGATATGCATTTCTGGCGGTGCAAGCCAGAACTTGGCGGTCGCACTGCAAGTCTTCTCTGACCCAAATATCACAAAGAGAGTATGGATGGTGGCCCCATGTTATTATCTGGCCTGTAGTATCTTCGAAGACGCAGGGTTCACTGGGAAGCTGCGAGCCGTCAGAGAGGATGACGAGGGTATTGATGTGGATGCTCTGGAAACAGAGCTTAAGCTTCTAGAAAACGAGAAGCCAAGAGGCCCTGTAAGTCTATATTCATCAGTATCTGTTGCTGCACTTGATTTCTTTCTGCCAACCTTTCGAGTCATAACCACGTGACACATGTCGTCGTTCCATCTCGAATGCACTCCAAGGTGGATATTTCTTCCTATGTATTATTCTTGTTTCCAATCTAACTATTTCTCCTTCTGTGTTCGTGTCGATAAAGTTCGGGCTAATGGAAACCAGCCAGTGAAACCCAGCCAGCCATGGAATAAAATATATTCTCACATCATATACTGTGTTCCAACTTACTCAAACCCCTCCGGAAAGTCTATGTCTCTCCGTCGACGTAAAGAACTTGTCGATTTAGCTCGGACCTACAACGCTCTGATAATAACTGACGATGTATATGACTTTCTTGGATGGCCAACCAATGATCAAGCATGCACTACGCCGGAGCTCAAGTCCCTCTTGCCGCGATTATCGGATATTGACCGCGCTTTACCACCCCATACCTCTGACCCAAAACATTTTGGGAACACACTCTCTAATGGCTCGTTTTCTAAAATCGTCGGCCCCGGTGTCCGTACAGGCTGGGCAGATGGTACAGCGGCCCTTGCATATGGACTCTCCCAGTGCGGGTCATCCCGCTCAGGTGGATGTGGTTCACAGCTTGTTGCAACCTTCATATCGCAAATATTAGAGAACGGATCGCTGCAGACACACATTGCGGAGAAGCTTATTCCTGAATACAAACGCAGATGGACCACGATGATCAATGCCATCGAACGTGCACTCGTTCCACTGGGTGTGCAGGTAAGCAAGTCGAGCTTAGGGGGGAGGGACGTAGTGGGCGGTTACTTTATTTGGCTCCATCTACCCGATGGAGTGACGGCAAAGCTTACGGCTGCTACAGCGAAAGAGGAAGAGAACCTGATCGTGTCTGAGGGGGAGTTGTTCGAGGTTCATGGAGACGAAAGTGCTGTGAATCTGGGGCAGTGGTTAAGGGTATGCTTTGCTTGGGAAGAGCTGGAAACCTTGGTAGAGGGAATCGATAGACTAGGGAAGGTGGTGAAAAAAATCCGAGGTATATAGATGTCTAAGACTATTGGAAAGGCATACAATAGTGATGTGGTTGCGCACAATAAAGTGTCAGCAAAGATATATAACACCCGCCGTTTATAAGTCAGATGCAAGCCAGTACTATTTTCAAGGGGCGTGTGACAACGAGAAACAAATACATATGAGCGTCTACATCAGGAGAGTCCCGTTTCCACTATACCCCGTGCTTATAGTTGCAACAAACCGAAACTATATTTATGGTCCCTGGTATGCTAAAAACCCCCATATCTACTTCGTCCGGATGTGCTTTAGCTTTCTGTTCGTGTACAAAAAGTTGTTGGCATATGCCTTTGGTAATCTCTTTCTCTCCGTTGGCTCCTGGACAAAGTATTCATAGCCTTGCTTTTCCGCAAATGCCACAGCATCCTCCCTGGATTTGAAGGTCACATTGGTCCCCTGCATAAAATCACCAGAAGATTGCCATCCCATCAGTGGATTCTCCCATCTGTGGCCCTTTGGCAAGATATCCCAATCCATTCTCCAGTGGTGTTGGTGCCAATCTCCCGACTGTGTAGCTGTTTTGGTTGGGCGATAGATGCTGGTACAATGTTAGTAGGAAATCTTGCGGAGTCGGATATTTGTCATACCGGACGGTTCTTGCTTGGAGCTCAATTGGCGCACCACTCAGGACTGCTGCCGGCAAAACCTCTCCTTCCTCACTGCCATCCATAACTCGTCTTGGGACGGGAGAATAAGTTCTATGGGAAGTTAGCCTCTAGGCCCGGGCCATTGGGGCAAGCTGCGCGTACGATGAAGCCTGGTCAACCTCTACATTCCAATCTGGGTTATTGTGCCTTATTTGCGTATCCTTGGATTGAGGGCGACTCTCAACAGACGAGTTCGGCTTCGATTCATCGGATTCGGTAAGAGGCGTCCCAATGGCAGTCTGAGTGCTATATTTGGCGAACGCGGGGGCAGGTCGGAGGGCAGCAGGGCCCGCCGCCTTTAATAACCTCCCAACGATTGAGGGCCGCAGGAGGGACATGGCGCGAAGTGTTGATGTGTTTCAATTCGTCTTTGGTGCATCAGACGTGGTGTTGGTGGTAGTGGTTGAAGTCGATGATTTGAGGTTGATTATGTAATCAACCGAGCTAATAGAAACATGCAGGCCGACTTCCAAGTCGTCCCGAGCCATTTGCACTGAACACCTCCTGTCTTTATCACCACAGAGACTCAATTGATGTAAGCATTCCCATATAGCGTTGAATCTCCGAATTCAATTGTTTCCCCCGACGAAGTTTTTGACTGACAATCGCAACTAGCTTCAAAATGAGCTTCGTTACCCGACGCGCGCTTTCCACGCTCATCCCGCCAAAGGTATGCCTCAACAACTCTATTGATGCTCGCTATGTTCAGGATACGGAGACTAACATATTGAGATAGGTGGCGTCACCTTCTGTAAGGACATCCCAGCATTGGACGGAATCGATTGCGATACAATTGACCCGATCGAACCCGCAACAACGAAACGCAAAAGGCTAATTTGACGCAGGGCCTCGGCGCAGCACAAGATGCTGCCCGTATGCAGAGGGTTGTTAGCTTCTACGAAAAGCTTCCCCGTGGCGCAGCTCCAGAGATCAAGGCCAAGGGCATTTGGGGACGTTACCAGGCCAAGTACTTTGGAAAGAACCCAAGCGGTGCACGTACGTAACTACGATCCCGACTGTGGCTGCGACAGACCATAGGAATCAAACTGACCTGGATATCATAGCAATCGTCCATGTCATCGTCGCTGTCATTGCCATCGGATATGCCCAGAACTACTACTTCCATCTCCGTACGTTACAGGTGCCGAAACCGCAATTGGACAACCCACTGACTACTCGCTAGGCCACCACAAGAACAACGCCCACTAGATGCATACCGAGCCTACTATATGGTAGAACGCCCTGAGCTATGGGTTTAGGAGTTGTTGTAAATATAAGAGAATTGGTTTTAGTTCGAGAGTGGATCTGTGAACGTCGCAGGTGAATGCTACAAATATAGACTCAAAATGTTCGCGAACCGCTCCCTGCCTGACATTACGGGGTGACGAGTGATATATTACTGCTAAAATGATTCTC
Source organism: Pseudogymnoascus sp. VKM F-3808 (assembly GCA_000750675.1). NCBI lineage: Eukaryota > Fungi > Ascomycota > Leotiomycetes > Thelebolales > Thelebolaceae > Pseudogymnoascus > Pseudogymnoascus sp. VKM F-3808. The sequence goes on from JPJR01000322.1 coordinate 63,181, forward strand.
TATTCTGCTTGAACCTGTTTTGAGGTGTGTCTTACGTGGTTTTGTCCCCATCAGGTGCATTATATTGACAATATTGGGCCCATACGGCTTTCCTTTCCGGCATAATGGAACAACCCGGAGTGTCTTGACGGATAAAAATATTCTGCACGTGACATAATACATACTGTAGTAGAGCTGGTGTTTGCAGGTAGGAGCTTGCAAATCTATGCTACTGTATGCTACTAAATTTGGTCCTTTTTTTTCACAATGGTAACACCAGTCTGGCCATAGTAAGCTATTTGTTAAATAATTCACAGTTAAATACTTTATTGTAATAGAGATAACCTCTGTTGACTCGTAATCCCTTTTTTTAATCTGCCGTATGTATGTGACTGTACGGAGCAATTTAGGTACAGTACAGTAATACTGCAGTAGTGTTCCAGACAGGCAATTCCCTGGTGGCGGCGGCCCCATCAATTACACGCTAGCCTCTTTCACTCGCTTTCTTGACACCAGATCAAACATTCCAACGTCGACCATTATTATTTGGCACCTCGAACGAGATTCTGAACATCTCCCGGCCATTAAACACGCAAGCTGTTCCCTTTATTCAATACAAAGGGCCGCTATCTCGAAGACTGGCGTAGACTCTCCTTCCGGGTGCGCAACAGTCTCCCCTCGATCCCGAGTTCCCAGACGACACACGTCCTGTCTACCTTACGCCGGCACGATCACATTTGCCCCCATCTCTACGCTCGACCCTTTGAAGCAGAGAACTTCGCATGCGAAGCTCCGCCACAACTCTCAGACGCCCTGAAGACGTATGATGGCAACAGAAGCCTCACCGAAGAATATCGTGGTTGCTCCTCCCATAGCTGAATCCGAACAAGTATGTCACGCGCCAACTTTACATTTATAGCTTTACTAACGGGAAAAGTCCCATGCAAGTGCAGCTACTCAAGATGTCTCTGTCAACCCAGCGACAGTAAAGGATGGAATCGAAGATTCGCGCACGGCGACACCAATACTCGATGCCGCGGATGTCGCAGTCACGTCAGCAGATGTCAGCGTCAATGGTGGATCAGACAGCGAGGCGGTGAAGTCAAAAGGCACGATCGAAGGCCATGTGCGAACCTCCTCGACTGTCAAGAAGCCGATATCATTCAAAGCTGTATCAGTCAATAAAACTTTTCTGGCGGCGAAGGGTGCAACCGGCCCAACACCACCCAAGCCTGGAGATAAAGGAACTGGTAGCTCTACCGCGAGCTCTGCAACCACATCGGCATCTTTGGTGTCGAAACCTAGGCTAGTTGCAAAGTCCGGCAGCAATTTGATATCGACCTCAAGAGCAGCTGTGACGGGCGCGGGTGGCAAGTCTGGGTCAGCGCCCGACGCAAGTGCTGTGTGGAATAAGAATAGGCGTATGTGCTCGTGCTTCCTCCTAATGACGACGAAACTAACTTCTACAGCTGCACCTATCCCGGAGCCGAAAAGAGTCACGGATGAGGAGCTGGCCGAAAAATATGGTATCCACCTCGCGACCCGATTGCAATCAGATGATCCTGGCAGGCAAGCAAACTGGGCGGATATTGACGACGACGATGACGACTGGGCACCGCAATCAATAGAGTGGTCGGATGGGACAAAAATATCTATGCCGCAGCAGGTAGAAGATATTGTTCCGGAATTGCCTAAGCCAGAACCTCTGATACCTGTTAACGATACCGACAAGGCAGCCTCACCTTCAATACCCGTGGCGTCGACAATGAAACTTGGCGCGATGGCTGGTGGGACTGGAAGGGGCTTGGTTCTGAAGGGAGCGTCTGAGAAGCCAACGCTTGTCGCGAAACCTCCAGCGCTCCCCGTACCAGCCAAATCGCCTTGGGCACCACTGCCTCCTATGGATAAAGTCGCACCGATTGTTACGGATGCCCCTTCTCAATCGCAACAAGCTTCGCGGTTTAGTAGCAGAGATCCTCATGGGTTTGACGGTATGCCATCGCCAGCAAAAGAAATAGCAGCCGATGACTTCAGCCGATCGTGGAGAGATGGAAACGCTGGCGCCAGCAAGGAATTGTACAACTCGCAGTCTGGGAGATACGAGCCCGTTAATGATGGACGTAGAGGAAGCCGCAATGAACCCCACCCGCGCCAATTAGCCCTCCTACAAAGACACCATGAGACTCAAGGTCCAGCCGAACCTTCCGCTGCATTTCAAACACACAGAGCAAATTTGCAAGACCCGTCGTATGGCCGTCGCAGGGCATCATCCAACGCTAGTGGTGGAAGTGGAAACTATGGCAGGCGACTTAGTAGGGGCCAGGAAGGCTACCCCCCCATGGACACCCTTGGGGCTCGACGTGGTTCATTGGTTGCAGTCAGTGACGAACCTTCTCCTCGCCTACATTCTCCTTCTGGCCACCCTGGACAGCGACCAAACCAACAGCAGCAGTGGCAATCACGCGCTTCTCCCGTTGTAAGCCATGCGTCTCCTGCGTCAGCTCTTGCGCAACCCGCAGTGTCGTCGACTCCAGGAATCCCGTTGGAAGATGAAGTGGAGCTGCAGAAGAAGATTATGCGAGAGAGCCGGGAACTTGCAAGGAAACGGAGACTTGATGAAGAAGCTCGGGAAGAGGCTGAACGGAAAGAGCGAATTCGACTGAAGTTGGAGGCAATGGGCCCACCACCGGAATCTAAGAAGCCAAAGAAGGATACTCCAAAGGAGGATAAAGCCACTCCTATCCAGATCCAATCTCGAGAGCCACCGAAACTACCTGCTAGCGAATCTACGGGCGAAGTTAAGCAATACGGTATGATGAAAGTGCACCCGCCAGAACCCGTCAAAGCGCCCTCTACGGCCACCATTGAGCCACTGAGCAAAGAAAAGGCGAGTGATGAAGTCCATATTAACGGCACCATCCCCGAGGTTTCATCCCGTAGTGGCCTGGATGCTCACGCCCCGCCGACCCAACCTCAATCTTGGCACAGCAATCAAACTCCAGCTCCTGATCGGGGCTTCCCTCCTTGGTCTAACCCAGCCTCGCATCCCGCCCAAGGACGAAATGTCTGGGGACCACCAACCAATGACCGCACCTTGGGCAATGGGACTTTTAACCCCGAATTATCTGTTCAGTCTTCTCAGATTGCACAAGTTGGCCCTGGGCCGATTGGCCCCCCCAATACCAATCGGGCAAACGGCCAATTTCAAGGCCGCGGTCGTGACCATTACGCTCAACGACCAGCCCCTATTGCCCCACCTACCAAGAATCAGGAACATAGACCGGCAATGGCCTCTGGTTGGACCAGTGGCAACATTCAGTCGAGACTAGCTGAAGATGATGCCCGTATTCTTGCAGAGCAAGAGATCGCACAAGCGTCTCGACCTGACGATGTTGTGGCGCCAATTAAAGATGCCTGGCGGCAAGTAACGTTGTCAAGCGACGGACAACGTACAGAAGCAAACATCCCTTCAAATTCAATAGTTCCCGGTGCTTCACCTGGCGGCGCACCGACATGGTCGGATTACTCTGTTAGACCGAGGCATGACGAAACATCTACATACCCAACTATGGAACAGGGGCCACTCTGGCCTCAAGGCCATGCTAATGAGACATCCTCTACCTCCACCTCTGGCGCTCTACCACCTTCTCGTGGTTCGCGATTCTTCCCTCAGGTTCGGGAGTTGCCTAGAGATACACTAGTGGAAGAGCGACAATATGCACGACCAGGCTCTCCATCACCCCCACCACCGACTATGGCAGGGCATCCGGCATATGATGGAGACGTCGCTCGGCCTCATGTGTCTTTGCCACGTCCTCCGCCGGTAGTTAAGCTACCTCCAGCACCTGTCTTGGCACCGATTGCCCCCCCGAAACCAGCATCATTTGCTGCTGCCGCGGCCGCTGGTCCCATTTCAACCTCGCCATTGCTTCCAAGGGCTCAAGTCACAAATACTCAAACGACGAACACAAAATCCCAATCTTCTGCCGCTGGAGGTTGGCAAGATAAAATCAATTCTCTTATGGGACGCCGGACCTCGCCTCCTAAATCTCACGCTTTGGCTGTCGATTCTTCGAGTAAACATGCGCTGGATCATTCAATGACCCAAATCCCTGCTGCAACTGTCTCTCTTCCCGGTATCCCTCTTGCTCTGGATGAAGGGGATATGTATGAGACCAAGCCGATGGCCGAAGAGTGCTTTGAGGAGCAGGAAATGGGCTACGTACCCACTGTGAAAGTACCCAACAAAGCTCCCGATGCAGCTTATTTCCTCGCAGCGCCCCAAGTAAAGCCGCTTCCCCGCAAGTTTGTCGTTGCAGATGTCACCAGCGCCAACAGCTTGAGCTTTTCACCTCTACTCAATAATGACGGTGAAACCGTCTTGATTCTCCTGCCTGGAATGGAAGCAAACAAACGTGTTACTATCGCACATAAATCGGAGCCTCGCCAGAAGAGTAACCCGCGACGGTCTGGTCAAGGTCGAGGAAGCTCCCAGCGACACGGGCCGTCACCTCATCCCCGTGGCGGAAGGCCCCGCGAGGCATCGACTACATTTCCAGCAGCTGCTACAGAACAAGGGTCTCCGTCCACAAACCCGGGGGCGTCAACCCCGCATAGGGGTCGTGGAAGAGGCGGGCTCGGAAACAACTGGGCTAATCGCTCTACTACGACACCTCCGAACGCCATCAATGTTTGACTTCAAACGCGCCACTAAGCTTGGGCTAAATCTTTTCAGCCCATCGACGCAAACTATATTCTGAGAACTTGTTCCCGCCCTACCAATCTATAATTTTTTCCAACAACCCTCCAACTTGTACTTTACTCTCTCACTACGAACGGTTCCCACTACGGATATGCATGTAATTTGGGGAGCCGCTATTCTACGCGTGTACATAAGCATTTTATCTCCAGTTCTTATGCATGCGTTTGCTCCAGGGTCGGAGCTGTTTTTTCTGGTCTTCCGAGAAGAGCGGATATGCCATGTAATCGGATAGGGCGCGACTGAAATTTCGCGACAACAGGGGCACTAATGGGCTGGCCTGATCTATTTGACAGATGCTAGCTGTTCGGTCCTGTCATCGAACTGGACGCTGGACGCGGACGAGGTGCAATAGCTATTTTGATAAGAACTGAGAGATAAATACAGCCTTCAAATTCAGATATCAACTGATCGCATTTATTAATTTGGTTCCATCATGGGGTTTTAACATTCATGCCAGTGACTCACAGTTGGCTTAACGTCAAATATTGCTTATTTCACACTTTTTTAACCCCACTAGCCGAACTTGAGATATTTAAATGCCTTTCTCTTATATACAAAATTGCAGATTGGTCCGCATATGGCGGCGCGAGTAATAAATGCTAATACAAACAACCCTTCCATCTCCCAACTATGTAATCTGTTGCCCCCCAACACACCGACGCTCAGTTGAATGACCCCCTCGTTTCTCGCATCATAATCGTGATTACTCCTCATCCGACTCCTCTTCTGCGACCTGTGATTGTTATATTAGCGAGAGTTATTACAGAGAAACTCGAATCAACTTACATCATCATGGAAAGTCTTGCCCTCCGTTGTCGCCTTAATGACGCCAACACGAATGACGAAGTCTCCGAACCTCTCGCCCTCCTCTCTCTCCTGCGCGTAACGCTTGATGAGCGGGATCATGATTGCCAAGATCTCGTCCTCCTTGATGGAGGAGCGGTAGAGCTTGTTCAGGCGCTGGCCGTGGTATCCACCACCAAGGTACATGTTGTATGCTCCGTATGCCTTGCCGACAAATGCGACCTCAGCCAACCATGGCCTGGCGCATCCGTTGGGGCAACCAGTCATACGCATGACGATGCTCTCCTGCTTGAGTCCGTTGTCCTCGAGCGTTTGCTCGAGCTTGGAGATGAGGACGGGGAGGTAGCGCTCGGATTCAGCCATGGCGAGACCGCAGGTTGGGAAGGCAACGCAAGCGGAAGACGACAGGCGCAGGCCGGAGAACTGGATGTTGTCCAGCTTGTACTTGGCCATCATGGCGACAATCTTGGGCTTGTCCTCATCCTTGACGTTGGAGATGATCAGATGCTGGTTACCAGTCAACCTGAACTCGCCCTTGTGGACCTTTGCGATCTCCCTAAGACCAGTGCGCATTGGGAAGTCAGCAGTGTCCTCAATTCTTCCGTTCTCAATGAAGAATGTGAAGTGGTTGAGTCCGTGCTCATCCTTGATCCAGCCGAAGGTATCGACGTTGGATACGAACTTGAAGGGGCGCTGCTCGTCGAACTTCTTGCCCCAGATCTCCTCAACCTTGGAGCGGAAAACATCGACTCCCATATCGTCAACGGTGTACTTTAGACGAGCGTGCTTGCGGTTCTTGCGGTCACCGTTGTCACGCTGGACAAGCATAACCTTCTCACAGACGATGTGAACATCTTCCTTTGAGCAGTAACCCATCATAGAGCCAGTGCGGGGGTAGGTCTTCTTGTTGTTGTGAGTTACACCCATACCACCACCGACAAGCACGTTGAAACCAGCAAGATGTCCGTCCTCGCCCTTAATGGCGATGAGACCAACATCATGGGCATACACGTCCGTGTCGTTGTTTGGAGGGGTGGCGATGGTGATCTTGAACTTTCTTGGGAGGTAGGTAGGGCCATAAAGGGGCTCAAAGTCCTGGACAGCGTTTCCAGCAACTTGAGTCTTGTTGTCATCCTCATCCTTAATCCAGATCTCGTGGTATGCGGTGGTAGACGGCAACAAGTGGTGATCGATACGGACAGAGCACTCGTGGACCTCCTTGTGGTACTCGGAGTGGGCTGGAGAGCTGCTGCACATCAGGTTACGGTTGATATCACCGCAGGCGGCAATACTGGTCATCAGAGCCTTGTTAATTGCGCGCATGGCACCCTTAAGCTTCCCCTTAACGACACCGTGGAACTGGAAGGTTTGACGGGTAGTGAGCTTCATCGTCTCGTTTCCGAAATCGGAACTGAGCTGATCCATCTGGACCCATTGGCTTGGAGTGGCAACACCAGATGGGAGTCTGCAGCGAATCATGAAAGAGTAAGCTGGCTCAAGGCCGGCAGCCTTGCGCTCGTCACGAAGATCACGATCGTCCTGCATGTAAGTTCCGTGGAACTTCGTCAACTGCGCGTCAGAAGCAGAGATTGCGCCAGTGCTGGTATCGTTCAGTCCCTCGACGATAGTGCCACGAAGGAAGTTAGACTCGATCTTGATGTCTTCGTTGGTGATTGGCGGCGGCTCATCAGCAAGTCCCTCGACGTTATCAACGCCGAGAGCCTTCCAAAGTTGTGCCTCCCAAGGAGCGTATCCAGTCTGGAATCCATCGGGATCCT
>JPJR01000324.1:0-14227 GCA_000750675.1 Pseudogymnoascus sp. VKM F-3808
TAGTTGAGAGGCCAAAGCGGAAGCGGGCACGAGCAGACACAGTAGGAAACGTAGTTATATAGATCAATTGATTATTACTCTTACTTACGAGCTGGCCGGCCTATTCGTAAGCCAGAAATCTGACGGTTGGGCCGGCCAGCTCGCGAATGGGCCGGCCAGCTCGCGAGCTGGCAGATTTCACGGTTGGGCCGGAACACATATAATATCAGGGCGAAGGTGTACATATGTGAGCCAAGAGGAAGAGTATCATTAGTATGTCTGCCGATGGATCAGCGCTGCCGTCATCGGCGAGTTGGGCGAAAGGAGGGCAACAACTAAGCAGGAGAGGAAGCCTTGCCACTAGCGCTGCCGCTTCTAGCCCTATGTTTAATGTTCTCCTAAAGCTGTTGTTTACCTAGGTAGTTTGTCTTAGTTGCTCATATAACATACTAATTGTAATACATTTTCATCTCCTGGTCTACCCCTACGCTATATATCTCACCCCGCCTTCCACTTTTCCTGCTAAGCCTCAATGACGACCTTCAACACTACATTTCCCTTCTCATCTCTTCCATTTTTTGCCAAAATAAAAGCCTCCTCCGCCTTGTCTAAACTTCTTTTGTGTGTGACCAGCTCGTGTATCCTTGGCAACTTCCCACTCGAGATCAGCGTAATCGCTGTTGGATACGTGTTTGCATATCTGAAAACGCCAATAATGTCGACTTCACGAAGCGCAGCAGCACCCAATGGCAAAGTCTGTACTGCTCTCCCCATACCGATGAGTACGATTTTCCCACCAGGCTTTGACGCATATATTCCAGTCTGCACACAGCTCGGCACACCAGTACACTCGTAGACCCTGTCGAATCCACGCACACCAGCTGTCTCCGCAATCTTCGCCGCAAGGTCCTGGGCATCTTTAAGGACTTCACCGATTTCGTTCTTCATTGGTTCCTGTGGAATTAGGAATGTCTTTGTGGCCAGGCCGAGGTCTTTTGCGATTGTGAGACGTGCCGAATCAATGTCGGCAACTACTACTTCACTCATATCCTGTGCTCGTAGAACTGCAGCGGTGAGCAGACCGATTGCACCAGCACCAAAGATGAGTGTTTTGCCAGCTGGGGGTGCTTGTGAGCGGTTCACGCCGTGTATCGAGACCGAGAGAGGCTCAATGAGAGCGGCTTGGTCGAAGGTGATATTTTTTGGGATACTAGCCTTGTTAGATTCTCTTGCCCCATCTTATTAAAGTTGAAGCTGCGACATACCTGTGACACAAATCCGCGGGGTGATTGACCAACTCTGCCAAAGTCCCATCGGCATGCGGCGATGTCTTTGCACTACTTTTGAAGAGCATCTCCTCGCAAATATTATACCGTCCTCCTCTACATAACTCGCAGGTTCCACAAGCCATTCCGACTTCCAAGGCTACTCTGTCGCCCACACTCAGTGTTGTAACAGAGGAACCGATACTGGTTACAGTGCCAGCCGACTCGTGGCCTAAGCAGAGGGGTGCGAGAACAGCAAAGGCTCCATTGCGGAAGTCACTGTAGTAGTGGAGATCTGATCCACAGATCCCAGTGCTGTGGACTGCGACCTGGACTTCGTTGGGCAGAGGGCTTTGAATAGAGCGTGTTTCCTAGAGGGCTATTAGTTAAAAATGGCGAGCTGACTGTTGATGCGCGGTAAATACCAGTCGGAGATCCTTGGCTCCATGGAGCATCAGGATCTTATTGGGGACCGTGGTGACCATTTTGCCGCTTTTTCACAGAACAATAGGGAGTTGAGAATAAGAAGTGGGAGATCAATTGAGAAAGCAGGAATATGCAAAATTTAGATGACTCTTTCGAATTTTTGTGTTATAAATCACTAACCGTTGTTAGTTCCGTAATCAGCGTATGTCCAATATTCGGCCTTTGAACCTTCATGCGTATTTGGCAATTCTCGCCGGTAACTGCCAAATATGCTAATATTGCTCGCTGTTTCGTTTCCAAGCTCTTGGATCGGTGCCAGTGACAGGTTTCCAACCAACAGAATCTCTGATAAGAAGGTGGTCATTGCTAAATGTGGGCGATGACAAGAATGGTGGTTCGTTCCAGCATCGGCTATTGAAATATCATCTGATCGGGTACTGTGCAACCCAACCCCACCATCGTCAAGTCCTCACTATATGCGATTGTCAAAAGAGATGAAAGTCCGTGTCTTACATTTTACGTTGCCCAATGAGAGAAAATTAATCGCAGCGTCATACTTCTCTCCTTCCGTTGTATTAAAATCTTTCGTGCCTTCTTGCACGCCACCTCTCTGAATCCAAGCATTAGGATTTTAAACTTCAAGAGCAAACCCAAGTCAAGTCTATTTAATTAAACCCTTCGGATTCTAGAATGTCATATTTAGAAAGCCTGTTTGGTCTACAGGGCCAATTAGCTCTTGTTACGGGCGGTACAAGAGGGATCGGACAATCTATGGCCCTCGCCCTCGCTCGAGCAGGCGCAGACATCCTCCTCGTTCAAGTCCGTATTGATATAGATTCTCCTTACCAAACCAGCTGCTGACTTCTTCGTAGCGAGACACCACCAACAAAAAGACACACGACCAAATAATAGCAATCGGACGTAAATGCACGATATACACCGCCGATCTTGCATCGCAGGAGTCGATAGCAGGCATTCTTCCAAGAATTCTCGCCGACCGCCACAAAATCACTATTCTCCTCAACTGCGCTGGCATACAGCGCAGACACCCATCTGACAAATTCCCATCGAAGGACTGGGATGAAGTTCTGCAGGTCAACCTAACAACCGTCTTCACCATGTGCCGTGATGTGGGTGCGCATATGCTCTCGAATGAACTCGATTCCGCCGGTCGTCGCGGATCTATCATCAACATTGCGTCGCTCCTCTCCTTCCAAGGTGGGCTCACAGTGCCAGCCTACGCAGCTTCCAAAGGTGGAATTACACAACTCACAAAAGCCCTTTCTAACGAATGGGCATCAAAGGGCATTGCTGTGAACGCAATTGCTCCGGGATACATTAATACCGAAATGAACAGCGCGTTGATTGATGACGAGAACCGAGCGGCAACTATTTTGGCAAGAATTCCAGCGGGGAGGTGGGGGAAACCCGAGGATTTCGAGGGAGCTGTGGTCTTTCTGGCAAGCAGAGCGAGTTTGTATGTAAGTGGAGAGGTGCTGACTGTTGACGGGGGTTGGATGGGAAGGTAAATAAAAATGTGGCGGAATCAATTTCAAAAGAACCCAAGGAGAAAACCCAATTGATCATAGATTCTCTTCTAGGCAACTCCGCCGTCTCCATAGCTGCCATCTTCACCTCCGGAGCCGCATTTTATTCGTCACAGATTCCCATTTTAATAATTACATGTTATTGTGAGATATTTCAAATGCTAGCAATTGCAGCACGTTGCCACAGCATTCGATCCCATCGACGAGGACAACGCCCTTTAGCTTTCATGTGCTATGAATGAGAGCCTGGCGATAGGAAAACAAGAGTCCTTTCCGTGCCACTTAAGCGAAATCTCGAAGACAGATTCTCCCCATGATCTACACAGGATTAATGTGTTTAAAAAAATCGATTCAAATCATCGTCTGGCCAACTAAGGTCGTTCCAAGTTATGCTTCCGCGCCTAGATGCTTGGGCAAACTGCTGTACGTTATTGTTGCTAAAGTTAAAATCTATTGGATCTGGGTCTCTGGTCAAGAACTCGCCCACTGCTTGTAGATCAAGCCATGAGAATTCGTCTGGTGGGTTAATGGGCGGTCGTTGCACCATCAATGCTGGATGAGGATCTGTGACAGGAATGGTTGTTCCACCCCGTTGGACCACTTCTTCATCTGTTTGACGCCATAATAGTTCCAGCAGTTGAGCATATCGTAACCCAAATTCGCCTGCCCGCACACTTCCAGCTCGTAGTCGTGAAATGGAATCTTTAATCATCCGTCGAACGCCTACCTTCTCCTGGGATCCTAAAACACCAAGAGACCAAGCTTTGTACAGAAAAACTGCCGCGTTTACACAATACCTATCGCATATTAGTGAGAGCCAATAAGGACGAGATGTGGAATTGTGAATAGAGGTTTAGATTGAAAGGAGGCCATACAATGAAAATCTCATGGGAAAATGGCGAAGGCTAGTTTCGGGATGGCTGAAGTTGTTTACGACTGTAAGCAGGCATTTGGCGGCGTCGATAGATTCATATATAAACCTCACGTCTGGTAGAGCGCCGACATTACCTAGAGCGCTCTCTTCAAGGCCTAAAGTCTCGTTGTTTTTGGAGGATATCGTGCGAAATGTAGTTGCTTGAAATGCGTAGGCACTGTTGTATAAGCGGAGGTACTCGTAGGTCATTTGCAGTGTTATCTTTAGATTCGGAGAGCCTTAGTGCAAAAAGCGGTTAGTTTACTCTGAAAGTAGGCAGTTGAAGTTATTTATGGTTTTATAAAGAGTGTCCACTTACAAGTTAACGTCCCCCAAACACTTTTCCAGCTGTTGATTGCAGCTCTGAAGTCATCAATGTACTTCACGTAATTACCCACTAGCATCATCTTCACGCTGCTGCCCATACCTGAATACAATATATCATGGACGTTTCCGAAAAGTTGAATTAGCTCGAGCATAGCTTGAAAAATACTAGCATGATCTTCATCCGTTGCTGATTCAGGTTGCAGAGTTGGATGTCTGTCTGGGCCAGAAACTGGGCCAGGCCCTCGAGACCAAAAGGCTCGTCCAATTCGTACTGAAATTTGTCGGTCTGAAATGTAGCAGGCTATGAGCACAGTCAGTTACGAACCTAATGTGGCCCCTTGAATCATTTCTGCCATGGAGAACTCGAAGAAATTTCGCGACAAAAAATTGCTCAGCACTCACCAGCCCAAGCCAACCTGCGACGATTATAATGAACCATTCGCTCTTCGTCGTCATTCCTGAAAGACGTCCTATCCAGCCTCAAATAGTAACCTATTCGAAGGGCTAGGCCAACATGCATCCAAGCCGCCAAGTCCTCTTCTCCACAGCCAACTTCCTTGACATTAGACAGGGCGCTTTGAGGCTCCCACTCAGCTAGCAATAATAATGCTTCGACAGCCTCGACGTCGCATCTTTTCCCCATGGAAAGTTCGGCTACAAGCTGGTTCATATACTTCGAGCAAATCTCAAAGATCTCCGTGTCACCTGGTAAATCCTTTGCAGCGACAGTGATCATTGCCGTCAACAGATGCGGTTCATGCTGTGCCGTATCTGCTAGAAAGGCGGTGTTAAGCGATCTTTTGGGAGTAATTGGGAGATATGGATGATACAAAGTTTCAAATCTGAATATCTATTAGCCTCAATACTGGCGTTAACCAGTACACTGGAATGATTACCTTCGAACTAGCTCAATAATTTGATCTTGGCTAAGTAGCTGCATGGTAATTAAGTGATAAGGAATGAGATTAATGCTTGCTGTGTGCTGAGTTCCGGGCAATTGATGTCCCATACCGCCACTGCCAGATTGAAAAGTGTAGTCTTGATATGGTACTCGTTGGTCTTTTTGAGCAGTAGAATCCTCGGACAGTTGTGCTGCTGCCGCATTCTCCGCAGCCTGGCTCAAGAAGTTGAGGGCCTCGGAGGTGTTATGGAGGTTTGTGGATACAAAGGTATCTTCTATCGCCGCTGCCATATTGGAGCTTGGCGAAAGTAATCTCTCATTTATCCCATGTTGTTGTTGTTGTTGTTGTTGCTGCCGCTGCTGCGGGGTTTTATTATAACCCGAAGACGACGGAGTCTGCCCCAAGTAGCTCTGTTCGTATATGTCTGAGTTTGGGGCATGAGGAGAGGTTTCGTTTGCGTTACTTTGGGCTGGAGAAGTGGTATCTGGGATGGCTCTTGATCTTCGTATTCGGCGTCCGCCCCGATTCGAGCCTCCGAGTATGCACTCGGCTCCATCCCGTTCGCATCGCTGGCAAGGAAGTATTCCGGCAGGTCCGTGTCCGTCTCTAGAATAGCAACATCTTAGTTTAAGCGATTTAGAGGCTCACAAGTGTCATATTGAGATATTCGAACATGTGTAAATCGTCCGCATGATGTATTCCATTTAATACTGCAGCACACTTTCGAGGTTTGAATACGTCACTGGCTAAATAGCCACAGCCCACATGCCAAATTATAATAGGATAAGGCACTTACAGGTTACATTTGGACTTTCGTTGACGGCATCTCAAGCAGGCCTTCGAAATGCGTTTTTGCGGCAGCGTACGAATACGACTGGCCCGAGCGTCATCGGCGGGTGGAGTAGGCATTGGGACTTTTCAAGGGCGCTATGGAGCTGTTACGGTACGCCGAAGACAAACATAAGCAGTGTATCCTGTTCATTTCTCCATAATAGATAGATGTTTCGCATGAAGAACAGCGTTTGCGATTGTCAGATGATGCGAAATGGCTGGTGTTGGAAACCCTGTATCTCCTTCATCGGCAAACGTTGGAAACCCGCAATAGCCGACGGCATGGACCCCTGCAATCGTTCAATAGCCGACAGCATTGCACGCAAGGTTGGGGTCGGCATCTGTCACGACCTGTGACCGCGGGGTATGCAATTATGGAGGTGGCCGGAAAACGGAGGCATATTTCTGAACAAGGTCTATGAGGACCTCTCTCTTTAGTTACATTTTACGTCGCTTTGTATCCTTTCTTCCTCATTCTCTCAAAAGTCTTCCTAGATACACACCGAATTTCCCGTTTCCATCATGGCGACACATAGCGCGTTGCTCATCGGAGAGATTACCCATGTTAAGAGCGAGTGGGAATCTTTGGCGCCTACGATCGAACTCAAGGTATGCGGGCTTGAAATTCCTGCTTTGAGCTCGATCTTTTGCATTGACACTGACACTTCATTCGTAGGAGTACCCAGAGGGCGGCCGAAAAGAATTCCTTGAGAACTGCAAGAGCGGCAAATACGACTCGGTAAAGGCCATCTACAGGAGCAATGTTTCAACATCGGTGAGTGCTTCCACGAGGTTAATCAAGTTGAAGCTTGTCTGATTAAGTTCTAGATCACTGGGCCTTTTGACGAGGAATTAGTAGCCGCCCTTCCTCCTTCCATAAAATATATCTGCCACAACGGAGCTGGATACGATAACATCGATGTCCCTGCCTGCACAAAGAAAGGTGCGATTCAAAAGCCTTCAAGTCTAGCTTCGGGCTGCTAATCAAGCGCTAGGAATCTCTGTTTCGAGTACGCCGCAAGCCGTCGACAATGCGACCGCAGATGTCGCAACCTGGTTAATGATCGGAGCTTTAAGAAGAATATCAATTCCATATTTCGCAATTCAAAACAGTAAGTGTTGGTTGCATATTACCCCAGATATCAATTTGTGACCTGTTCTATAGATCAATGGAGAGGTGCGGCAGGCCTAGGCTATGATCCACAACAGAAGGTCCTTGGCATCCTCGGAATGGGCGGCATTGGAAGAGTGAGCAAGACAGATTCCGGTTCCTATGATATGCACTGATAATTTTACAGGCCCTGGCACGCAGAGCTCGTGCATTCGACATGAAGATCATCTACCATAATCGAAAGCCACTTTCCCCTACATTAGCCGGAGACGCAACCTACGTCTCATTTGATGAGCTTCTCTCCCAATCAGACGTCATCAGCCTCAATCTCTCCCTGAACCCATCAACTCGTCACATCATTGATTCAAACGAATTCGAGAAAATGAAGGATGGAGTTGTCATCGTCAATACTGCAAGAGGCCCACTCATTGATGAGGCTGCTTTGGTAGCCGCGCTCGAGTCTGGAAAGGTCTTCTCAGCCGGTCTTGATGTCTTCGAAGAGGAGCCAAAGGTCCATCCTGGATTGTTGAATAATGATAAAGTTGTCATTCTGCCCCATATGGGTACATCTACGTTTGAGACCCAGGCAAATATGGAGCGTCTAGTGCTTGCGAACCTAAAGAAGGCAATTAACGAGGATAAGCTTTTGACCCAGGTATCTGAGCAAGTCGAACCAAAATCCAACAAATAAATGTCGTGTACCCTATGACAAACATAGCTGGGCATGTTTTATTATACTTGATAGAGGGTTGGCGCGTCAAAATGAACCAATATCTTTTAAAATGCATTAAGAAAGGTGTCCATCAACTCTAAGTCTTCAACCACCTCTCCCCAAAATAATATACCAATTGAGCTCGTTACAGCCTGTGATCATTAAATATGAACAACTCACCGTTTCTTCTAAAACATAAGTTTGATACTCCTTCAATCAGAATCCTTCCTAGCAAAACGCGCCACTACACAACCAAATATTCACTCTATCTCCACATCCACATAAGACGTCTCCCCTCGTATCATATTTGTTGCTACATGGTATCCCCTTATCTACAAAGACAGGTAGAGGCCGCAGGATTGCGTTATGATACCAATGGCATTGTTACATCTCCATTATACTGGTGCATTACTAAGACTTCGTATTTTCAAAGCTCAAAGGCAGAGACTCCAATGTTGCAGGTTGTGATACCAATGGCAGCAAGGTATTACGCAAAAAGCGGGCAAAACTGCCCATATCGGACTGACTAAAACAGGAGGACCCCCACGGAGGTAAACTAGTGGACACCGAGGGAAACAGCCGCACAATTTAGTACCACCGCGTACAGTACACCCCAGGCGTACAGCACACCAAAAGAAATGAGTTAAGTCTCCATTATTTTGTTCTGTTTGTGTCCGTCCCCTCATATACGCGCCTCTGCACAGGGTTAACTCTATTTTCTGGTTATGGAGTATCCTCGCACTCTCCGTCGACACTTGATACTTCCGTAGCCGAAGTGGGTCTGGTATTCCCAACATAATCACCCAAGGATTGATGTGCTGCCATTGGAGGAAAATTTCAGAGTAGTATCGTGAGGTCTCCCCAGGCGATGAGAGATATTCGAGAAACTACGAGGTAAACATATGTTAAAAGCCTTAATATTTCTCAATTAGTAGTCATTTCACCCTTTGACAACGCCCAATATTACCTGTGAATCAACCTGGCCTAGTTCAACTTTTAATATCACCTTACAAGATGACGGATAGAAGTATAAATGCTTCCGAGGGTAAGAATTATAGCTTGCAAAGCGTAATTTCCATGCGTTCTTCGGCAGGATACAGTACTAAAACGCAAATTAGTGCTCAAGCACAATACATTAGAGAGCTGTTGGGTAACATTATATGGCAAAGTGTACGATGTGAGTGACCCTGTTCTCTGTAAGCGCATGGCGCTTATCAAAGTAGGTCACAAACTTCGTAGATGAACATCCAGGAGGCCGTCAATCCATTATGAGATTGGCAGGTCGAGATGCGACAGAAGACTTTGATGTCGTTCATCCCAAAGGAACACTGGAACAGAATCTGCCCGCCGAAGCATATCTAGGAACAGTGTTTATGGACATACTCAGTGCCCAAGAAACCGGAAGCAATTCCTCGGACAGCGCTAGTAAAATGGTTCCCCTTGATCAACTATTAAGCATCGCAGATCTCGAGAAACAAGCCTCTAAACAACTGAAAGAGAAGGCATGGTCCTACTACTACTCAGCGTCCGATGATGAGATTTCGAAGAGATGGAACTCCGAGAGCTACAGGGCCATTCTGATGCGTCCTAGAGTCTTTTGTGATGTTGAAACGGTTAGCACCGAAGTAAGGCTACTGAATATTCCTTTCAAGCTCCCAATTTTTATAGCCCCGGCCGCCATGGGCCGCCTGGCAAACGAGTCGGGCGAATGCGGCATCTCAGAAGCCTGCGGTGCCCATGGTGTGTTGCAAATCATCAGCAACAACGCGTCCTATTCACTGGAGGATATTGTGGAGAACTCGGCCCCGGGACAAGTCTATGGCTTTCAACTGTATGTGCAGAGCGACAGACGGAAGAGCAACGATATGATTCAACGTGTCAACAAACTGAGGCATAAAATCAAATTCATCGTTTTGACGGTCGATGCACCAACCCCTGGAAAACGAGAACAAGATGAACGCATCAAGAACAAAGAATATCCGTCCGGGAACAGCGCAGAGCCAACTAGAGCGCCAGAGGTACCCGCCGGAGGAATAGGGAAGGCTCTATTCGCGGGAACCAGTGGAAGCCTAGTTTGGGGAAAGACTCTCGGCTGGCTAAGCGCTCACACCGATCTCCCTATCGTTATCAAAGGCATCCAGACCCATGAAGACGCATGTAGAGCCGTTCGCTACGCGCCTAAAGTGCAAGGAATTATATTGTCAAATCACGGGGGCCGGGCTTGTGATACTGCTCCGCCAGCTCTGCACACTCTGTTAGAGATCCGGAAGTATTGCCCCGAAGTTTTGGAGAAGATTGAAGTTTGGATAGACGGAGGGGTGCAGAGAGGGACCGACGTCGTGAAGGCACTCGCCCTTGGGGCGCGTGGGGTAGGGTTAGGGAGAGCTCCACTGTATGGTCTGAGTGTAGGTGGGGCTGCTGGAGTTTCCAGAATGATTACAAGTAAGTCCTGGACCCTTCCTACAGATAATGGATATATGTAGAGGCTGATACGATTTTGTTTCACAGTACTGCGAGAGGAAATTGAAACAGCGATGAGACTACTTGGCGTCAACAGCATTGCAGAGTTGAGTCCCAAGCATGTATTGTTACCCTTCTCCTAGTATTTAAATTGTCGTGGAGGAGGCTTACCCTATGTCCAGGTCAACGCGCGGGCGCTGGAGCTGCTCATATATGCTGGCGAGACAGATTCGGACTCCGTACGAGCAAAGTTATGAGAGAATTCTGGTAACAGTCAAACCAGTTTGTCCCAAGCATGTATTGTTACCCTTCTCCTAGTATTTAAATTGTCGTGGAGGAGGCTTACCCTATGTCCAGGTCAACGCGCGGGCGCTGGAGCTGCTCATATATGCTGGCGAGACAGATTCGGACTCCGTACGAGCAAAGTTATGAGAGAATTCTGGTAACAGTCAAACCAGTTTCATTGGTCGTTATAGAAAGCAAGTATTATGTGGCACCTTGCGGATACAATTAATTGGAGAGTAAATCTCTTCAATATCGGGGGCTTTTTGCCGTTCAAAATATTTCATCCACCATGTAGCATAGTGTTCGGAATAGACGCTGTATATCATAGTAGGCTGTCTCGGTTAAAATAATCAGCCAAGCCAGATAACGAATATCATGTCTGCTTCGTTATTGATCAATCCCAAGGACTGTAGATTGGATAGAATAGGGAAACTAAGCAAAGTAGGCGAGTTTCAAAAAGTTCACAGCTATCATCTCACAGTATTAGCCTCGCGAAGTGTCAGCAACCAACACGCCCAGAAATTTCGCACAAACTACGGTTTAATATTTGGATAAGAATAGACACGTATTTCTAGAGTCGTGGGCTCGGTAGTTCTAAAAGGTACAGTAGAACCTCCTTAAGACGATACCCCTTAAGCCAATATCCTTGGCAGTGCGATTTTTTTTTCCGGAGCCAAATAAATTCTCATATAACGTACGATATCCACGATATTGGTTTATAATGTAAAAATATCACCTATCATAGGATATTCTAATAACTTATTCTGAATAATTAACGATATCCTCTCTAAGATGATACTAAATCATGGGACGGAATACATCGCCTTAAGGAGGTTCTAGTGTATGACCGAGCGACCCCCACTCGTATTCTGGCATAACTCAGGAGAAGAATCACTAGTGTCGCCTCGTTTTGCAAAACTTATCGTCCCCACTCTGTGAGATATTCCGTCCCACATAACATTGGGTCTTCCCTCCAAATGATGGCATTTTGGACTCCAGCCCCAAGAACCCCGCAAGACAGCACCCCATTTGGACACAAACATAACTCTTCTAATATTAACCACGGGTAATACACACCCCGAGTTATGATGAGCTTGCCCCATCTCCCCAGCCCAACATCTCCGCCATGGTTCCATGTTGAATATGGGGGTCGCAACGGATCACGGTTAGAGGTATCACAGGTATAGCGGGGTAGGTAGTCTGGAGGACCAACCCATAGTATTTACCCATGGACGATGCTGTTTCCTTTCTATAATAAAACCTACCAAGTCATATTTTGTTTTGGGACACGTTACTTCCAATCCGTCACCAGAACAAGTATTTTAACACACATCAATCACGATGACTGATACAATTTTCAAGCTCAACACCGGGGCCTCGATACCGGCTTTAGGTTTAGGTATTACTTTCTATTGAATCCCCGTTTTGTTCAGATAGCTGAACTTTCTAGGAACGTGGCAATCAGTTCCTGGAGATGTCAAGAAATCCGTCGCTCACGCTCTCAGCGTTGGCTACAAGCACATAGATTGCGCTTATTGTTACGGGAACGAGGACGAGGTCGGTGAAGGCTTGGCTGAGGCGTTCAAGTCAGGCGAGGTCAAGCGAGAGGACATTTTTGTGACAACCAAGCTGTGGTGCACATATCACACACGTGTGGAGGAGAACCTCGATCTGAGCTTGAAAAGCTTGGGATTGGATTATGTTGACCTTTACTTGATGCATTGGCCTTGCCCAATGAACCCAAATGGTACTTCGACCCCTAAAGTTCCTTGACGATGTGTGGCTTAACATGATACTAGGAAACCACGAGAAATTCCCCAAGCTTGCCGATGGGTCCCGCGATCTCGATAAATCATGGTCGCATATTCAAACATACAAGGCGATGGAAAAGCTTCTCAGAACTGGCAAGGTGAAGGCGATCGGCGTTGCGAATTATAGTGTTAAATATCTCGAAGAGCTCCTTCCACAGATCTCCGTTATTCCGGCTGTCAACCAAATAGAAAATCACCCATCGCTGCCCCAACAAGAGATTGTTGATTTCTGCAAAGCGAAAGGCATTCACGTCACAGCGTACAGTCCATTTGGAAGTACTGGAGGCCCAATGTTCAGTGCCGAGCCAGTACTTGAAGTTGCCAAGAGACGTAACGTCTCTGTAGGCTCAGTCCTGTTGAGTTATCATAGTAGGTTCCTTGTTATGCTTTTTGATCGTTCACAGCTAATTGGCTTGAAGTTGCTCGAGGAAGCTCGGTGCTTGCCAAATCCGTTACGCCTTCGCGCATTGAAGAGAACAAGAATATCTTCCAGCTTGACGCCACTGATATGGCGATTCTCGACAAATATTCGAACGAATTACAGGCTAATGGCAAGCTAACGAGATATGTGTATCCTGAGTTCGGAGTTGACTTTGGATTCCCGGATAAATCTTAATTGTACCGAATTTTTGTAAACAGAAAATGAGAAAAGTATAGAATCTATCTTCTGAAATACTTGCACTCTAGACCCCAGAATACAAATGATTGTGGCAATTCTGAGCAAAGTTAGGCATCATGTGGTTGTAGTTGTGCGATCGCGTATCTAAAATTACTTGTTGCCGTTGCCTATATTCCATGTATGAAGAACTGCCATTCCTTGCAAACGGCCGCACAGGAAGCCCAGCCAGGATTTTTCTGGTGTGTGAACTCCTCTAAAATCATGAGACGGATTTCTGCTGGCAGAGACGCCCAGGACGCTGGTTTTTTCGACCGAAGTCTCATTTTATGGAGTCTGGTACGGCTGTCCTTTTCCGCCATTGTGATAATGATCGGCTTGGGTCAGTGAAATAGGTGTGAAGATAATAGGAAATAATAGGCAGATGCAGTGACACAGTGTCTAGAGAGCCGCTTTGGTGACAGGGGCTGCCCTGTAAATAGTGGTCATAAGATACTGAGCCTTTAGCCTTCATGGATTTTTATTACTCATAGTCATACCATTTATAGTTTATTTTAACGTCTATTGATACTACCCATAACTTAGTGGAAAAACTGTGGGCAGCGAGTTTATAATAAGTGTAGCTAAAAATAAAAGCAGTTTATTATATTAATTATGCGCATTCATAGGCCCGTTTAGATGCCATTTGGATGAAATGACCATTTTAATCACTGGCAGTTTGAAAACATTCGAAGTTAGCCTCTGAATAATATGTAATGTGCTAGTTATTATGTTTCTAATTTTATTATAGTTATAAAAATTGTGTTGGGAATATCCATGAGAATTGATAAAACATTTTCTCATTTAAAGTGCTAAAGCATGAAGAACAGATGACAGGACGGCTTGGTATTGCTTGTGATGTTAAAAATCTCGATCAAGGACTGCGTACATAAAAGGGTATTTGCAGTCACCATAATTACAGCAAGACACTTAGAAGCAGACATACACAACAATCTTTGATGGTCTAACGGTCATGATTTCCGCTTGTCATTCGACAAAGCGC
>JPJR01000325.1:0-14535 GCA_000750675.1 Pseudogymnoascus sp. VKM F-3808
CCCTCACAGTCCAGGCCAGCAACAACTTGTTTTCCAACATGAAGGGGCACGCTTTCGATATATACGATAGCACCTCTGCGCTATTAGAGGGAAACGTGTTTGAAAGTGTAGATTCACCAATGGCGAGCTACACCGGACCAATCTACAACGTCCCCGATTCGAGCAGTGCCTCGGCCTGCTCAAGCACTCTTGGCCGTGCGTGCGAGGTCAACACTGTTACGGGTTCTGGAGACTGGCCGAGTTTGACAAACACAGCCGCGCTGACTGCTCTCAATGCCTATACCTCTAAGATGTACGTGGTTACGCCTCTTCCGGCTAGCAGTGTTAAGAGCAAGGTTACGGGCAACGCTGGGGTTGGACATATCTAAGAAAAGAGACCTGGAGAGGGATCTATATGGGGTTTGGATGAAGTTACGATTTTATAAGTGGAGATTGCCATAGTTCAACCTGTGCGCACTCACGCTGTTATTGGAACAGCTTTATATAGGACTTCATGTATATATGTTCATAACGGCGTAGCCGGGTCAGCCGTACGCTTCCCGCCAAGCTTAATATGATTTGCATATATGGGAACAAGGTGCCTTCGTGCTACGGTTACTGCCATATAAATTACGCGTTCAGATTGGGGGAACCTTACTTTACGGGCCGTGGCCGCACACCCTCCTGTTCAGTTGTTCAAGGATCCCATTGGTGCTCGATTCGTATTAACAGGAGGATATTCCCAGTTGATACTACAGTAGGATATTACACATAGAAGCGCCAAGGGAGCTGACACTTTGCGGGTCAATAGCGATGGGAATGCGGGGTGCAGTTAAAAAGCATGGCAACCTCATGAATAGAACGGTGGTAATATTGGGCTGGGATAGTGAGATATGGGGATCCTTCAGCTCAGAGGCCGTGCTGACAGCGCCTAAGACAGCGGACTCCCACCTTATTTTGGTAAACCGCGCTGATTCGTCAACGCCGCTCTAGTGACCACACCGCTTGCCGCTAATGGCGCAACTGCAGATTATTGCCAAGGTTGGTCTAGCTTGACTAACGGCCACTCTTCGACCGAGACCACTACGAACAACCAACTCCAACGTAAGACAATATTGATGACATGGAAAGGAATTTCAGCTTTCGCAAATCTCCATATCTCTACCTCATCATCTCCCTATACGGAATGCGATGGGTTGGCACTATGGTGTCAGCTGTTTGACTGCCAGCCGCGTATCCCGTGGGCTATCGTCATCGCTGCGCTTGCTGCCCATTTTCCGTTTTCGGAGACAAAGGCTGAGGGTAAACGCCCAGTAAACGCCTCTTAGAGAACACATCTCGGTCCTGCGGGAGCTTATTCTACTTTGATCTTAGTTCTCTGACATTGAGTCTAGCTGCTCCGCCCGACCGGCCCTTAGAATGCCACCCGCCGTTTAGGTTACCAGGTTAGTCCACTTAAGCTGTCAATTCGTCAATTCAGTGCTGATCTATAAAAGAGTACCTGAACCACAAGGACACCACATGAGACCCCAAACCAAACATTGATGCGGAATGCGCCATTATTGATTCGTTCGAGGCAGTGTTGCTATTCATTGAGCCTATCGGCGTGCAGCTCCGGCTGTAAGCACAGCATTGCCCCTGTGGTTTGGCTGCGGTTTGGCCGGCAGAGTGTGTGTGCAACCCGTTTTCGGTGTGGGTGAACCACGAGTTCACAACCTAAACGGGTGTATCACACCACGGTTGACTGCTATTGACGTCGAGCTCACTACAATAAGTATATTTCTTCTGCCACTTGATACTGCCGTATCTCTCTTTGTTACATATTCTTCGTCTACGTTTCCTGTCATAGCAGACGAAAAAACAGTCTCCTCTTTCTGCCGCTTTTATTTTAAAACAGTTATTCAGGTGGAATACACTCCTGACATCATCCTTGACTGCCTGACACAGCCTCACTGCCAATATGAGTTACCTCCGCGGACCACTGGGTGCGTCGTGGAGAGCGGCATCGAGTCCGAGACAAAAATTCATGCTCTCAAGCAGAGCGCTCATATCGTCACCACTTCAGCTCAGAGTTGGGTCGATTGCATCACGCGGATTTACAACAACTACCGCAGCTGCTAATACCAGTCGGTTTGGAAAGCGAGCCCGGATAATTCTCATTGCCTTTTCGGCATCTGTGTCTATCGGTCTGTCCATGTACACTGGGCGCAAGGACACAACTCGATCGAACTTGGTCTCGGATCGGAACCCAAATACTGCAGTTTCCACTGTATCGGGGAAGCAAAAGCAAACAAACCAACAACTTGGCGAAAGGTCGGCGCCAGTAATGACACTAGAGCCAGTGTCTTCACAGCCTTCTATCTCTCTTGTGCGACCAGGCGAGATGACAGAGGCACGTATGAAACTCTACGAAGCCATTGAAGACGAGGCACTGGACATATCGAAACTACCTAGAGAGCACGCGGTTCTTACAGCCGCCCCAAATGTTCCTCCACCCATCACCCGCGACTATCCAGTTCTGCTGCAGGTGCCGATGGTGACATCAACCAAGGAAGCCCAGCTGACGAGTCAGTTCAAATATGAGCAATGGACATTCAACGACATGGTTCCCGGACCATTCATTCGAGCGCGAGTTGGCGATGTGGTGGAGCTATCGCTGACCAACAAAGATGAGACGGGAAACCCACACAATATTGACTGTCACGCGTTTACGGGTCCTGGGGGCGGCTCGGCATTGACGACGGCCGAAGAAAACCAGACCAAGACCGCAAACTTTAAACTTCTATGCCCCGGTCTGTACCTGTACCACTGTGCCGCGGCTCCGGTGCCCGTGCATATCGCGAATGGCATGTACGGCCTCATCTATGTCCAACCAGCCGAAGAAGATCTCCCGGCCGTAGATCGCGAATACTACGTGATGCAGAGCGAGTTCTACTTCGAGCCGCCTGAGGTGCTTGAGAACGGACGGAAGTCGGACACTGTCGAGTTCTCGTACCCGAATGCGATGCGCGAAGAGCCTGACATTGTCGTATTCAATGGCCGTGAGTCAGCAATGACGCGTGACGCACCGCTCAAGGCGAACGTCGGCGAGACAGTGCGTGTCTTCTTTGGCAACGCTGGACCAAACCTGACCAGCTCTTTCCATGTTATTGGTAGCAACTTCAAGAAAGTATACCGTGACGGCGACGTCCTTAGTCCGCCAGCAAACTATGTGCAGACTATCAGCGTGCCACCAGGTGCTTCGTCAATCGTCGACATGAAGATGGTTGTTCCAGGGACCTATGCTTTGGTAGACCATGCCATATTTAGGTTGGACAAGGGTGCGGTGGGATATTTGAATGTTTCGGGTAAGCAACAGCATGATATCTCGGTGAGCAAGGAACCCCCTGAGCCGTGCGTCGGATGCAAATTGCACCCATAAGTTTCACAAAGGGCACCTTGATGAAGTTCACGATTCGTTTCATTTTCTTTGCTTTTCGCGGTTGTGCTTTTGCAAGCGTTATTCCATTTGCTTTTTTCTACTCGTGTCATGGTGTGCGGCTGCTTTGCACAATACATAGTTGACATTGCTTTTCATTTTCATTTCAAGACACAGCGATCAATCTTGATTTGGAGAGCAAGGCTAAATAGAAAGAATTAAATTAACTCTATAGCCCATATGTTGCTAGTTTTACTGCCAATCTGTAGATACACCTAGGCCATTACTGTAGCCCATCTACTGAACCTTCTCTCTCTTTCGCGGAAGTTGTTTGCCCATAAATTCTCATATGGTACCGTTGCTTGGACCCATTCGAATTCCCACTAGAATAAAGAAACCCAAAAATAGGAGACACTGTAGTCTTCTAGTCTCTGTGGTTTGTTTCTTTTGGGTGCTTATTTCCTGTTTGGCTTCTTGGGCGGCCAGTTCGAGTTTTCTTTGGGTGTCTCCGGTGGCTTCTTGGATGGCTTCTCGAATGGCTTTTCGTATAAATTCTCGGGTTGCTTCTGTTGCTTCTGGATCCATGGGGTCTTCTTCGAATTCTTGGAGTGCCAGGTCTGCTAAGAGTCGCTGGAGTTCGAGACGGCATTGTTGGATCTCTCGATGGCATTCTTGGATGTATCTTGTGCAAGGAACTCGCCCCATTTCTTCGACGCTTTCTTGAGGACTTTCTGGGGGGTTGACCATCGTCAAGGGAATGTCGGTATGATGTCCGTTTTGCACTATCTTCCTCCCGATATTCATCTCGACTGTAGACGACATTTTTGAGTTTTGAAGATTGAAGTTGCAAAAGGAAAGTGCGACTTGAGTGTGTCAGGAAATATCATACATCCCGCTAGGTTATGCCTACATCAATACTTGCTACCATACTGGCCTGATCGGACCCTCACGCGAGGGCTGTTGTATGATCCCACTTGACACGACATCCTCTGTTTATTATCTGATACAACACTCCCTGATCAATATGCCAGCTTACACCCAAATATTTACTTCTTAATATTTTACATTTATTTACATATAATACATTGAGTGGATTGTCATCCTGCCCTACTTCGTCTTGACTCACCATCACGAATTCAAACCTATGAAAGGCTGGACTCCAATTTCCCTCCAGCTTATCTTTCCCTTTACTTTCTGCTTCCCAAGGCCATCGGTGATGCGGATATTCCCCGCCTGCCTCGGAGCTCTTGTCGGCTACTATTTAGCAACAATTGGCTCACAAACCGTCATATGCTCACCTATGACAGCTCCAAGGAATATCCTTCCCGTTTTAGCATCGTGAACTGCTACTGTAGCCCCTGACGGCATCACCTTTCCCTCCTTATCCTCTAGCACCTTCCACACACGATAATTCCCAGTGACGACCCCCCTTCCACCCTGGTCGCTCTCGCCTACCAATTTCTTAATTTGATACACAGTGCTTGGTATAATCAAGCCAGAAGCATGCTTCACTGCCTCAACCAGTTTAAGTGAGTCCGGGAAGGCCGCCGCAAAGATGTCGCCGTTGGCGTCAACGGACAGATTATCCATCGGCATCCCGACTTCAATCTCATCCACTTTAGTCAGACCTGACGAAGAGAGCGAGTAAACGCCAATGCGGCCAGTCACCGAAGAAGGGACATAGAAAAGGCCATCAAGACCCCGAACCATGCCATTCGGGAAGGAGAGACCATCAACTGCAAGTTTGCAGTCGTTGGACTTAGTGCAGTGGGCGAGAGATCCCCCTCCAAGAAATAGATCTAAAGAGCGGCGCTGTGCATTAGGGTTAGTCTCATATCTCGCCAACAGATAAGTCCGTTAAAACGTCTGGGGGTTTCATACCAGACCGCCTATAGTGCACGATTAGCGGCATACTCTTTTATGTGAATTGTCACAGGGGGATGGGACCAAAACTTACTTGGAGAACTATGGTCGTTAGTCACCACGAATCCTCCGTTCAAATCTGCGGCAACCTTGTTTGTCGAATGCACAACTCCATCGTTTGCGCCAAAAGTCCCAGTCCACTCCAGCTTGTCCTCACCTCTAACCAATTCAAAGGACTCGACCGTAGCATTGGCACCGATATTCGTCGCATCCAGAAATTCTCCAGTAATAGCATCCACGGGCGGACGAAGGTTGGTCATCCAAAACCTCAAACGATTGTTGGGTAGGATTTCCACGTCAAAGCCGTTGGGGTCAATGGCTTGGGATCCTGCCGCTCCAAGGTACTTTCCGGTGATTTGAAGCTTGCTGGCCCCATAGTTGCCGTCTAGCCCCGGTGAATCAATGTTTAAGGCTACGAAGCGTCCATTGGGAGTCCGCCCTGACACGTTGAACTTGTCACCACTGGCAAGGGTTAGCTATTGTTGGGACACTGATAATACAATGACACCCTCCTGCTGCGACGCTTACCCTGGACTCCATTGATGGCGAGATTTCAGATCAACACACGCTCCATAGAGGGTGCGACCTTCGTCATCAAGCCATAAATCTTCGCAGCTTTCAAGTATATTCTCGGAGCCATATATTTTGTGACAACTATAGGGGAAGTCCTCGATTGGCTGGATAATTCGTCCTATACCGATTGAAATAAACAGAATATCTTTAAGGAAGAACTCATAGAAGAGTCCAATCACGACGGCACTACAGCCAGCAATGATAGCTTGGCCTTTCATGATTATTGGTTATATGGAGTAATATGGAGTAATCAACTGCCCGGCTTGTTCGGTGATGGGTCCTTTGAGATAGTCGGAACAAACGTTAATCCGGTTTCGCATGTGATAATGAGGCTCCACTCTGCCGCAAATAAAATCCGTTGGGATTTCTTCTTGTCGGTATCGTGATTTGATTGATATTTGAGTTTAATGGTCCCTTTCGTCGTTGCCAGATTGATACTTTTTTCCTGTTATTGTTAGGTTTCTAATATTGTTTCTGGGCGTGGTTGCTTTTCAAAATGGAGCAGAAGACTCTAGAGAAGGCTCTAGACCCGCTGTACTGGGCCCCAATTACTCGATTCACGCGACTACGATATCTCGTCAGTATATATCTGACCAAGCTACTGCTCACGAGTGGCTTCTTACTTCGCAAGCTGCTTGCTCGATTTGGTGCAAAACCATTATCAAGTGGAAAACCAACATTATCAAAGGTCTACCCATGCAGACCAAAGCTCAGGCACAGGGTCTTCTTCCCCAAGTCCTACGAGGCTGGCAAATCTCTCCCCCTGTACATTGATGTCCATGGGGGAGGGTTCTGCTTTGGTGTCCCTGAGCATGATGACGAGTTTTGTCACTTTTTTGCCAACCACTTCAACCTCATCGTCATCAGCGTCAACTACTCTCTAGCGCCGAGGGTCGTTTTCCCGGCGCCGTCCCACGATGTGGCCGCCGTTATGGAGGCCATCCTCTCGGATGATACGCTCCCAATCGACCACTCCCGCGTCGCAGTCGGCGGCTTCAGTGCGGGGGGTAACCTAGCCCTTTCCGCAAGTCAGATGCCCGCTCTTCAGGGAAAGATCAGGGCCGCCATTGCGTGGTACGCGCCCGTCGACTGGAGCGTTGGCTATGAGGAGAAGTGCGCATCGCGGCCATATAAGGTCGCTGGGGAGGTGGACGGATTGGCAGCAATTGCGCCAGTTTTCAATAACGTTTATTTAACTACTGGCACGGACCAGAGAGATCCGCTACTTAGCATCCTGTACGCCGATAGGAAGGTCCTGCCACCGTGGATTTATTCTATTGGTGCCGAGTATGATATGCTGTGCGATGAGTCTAGGAGGATGATGGCCAGGCTCGCAGGCAAAGAGGAGCTTACAGAGAGCGAAAAGGAAGCCTTCGAGACGGAAGGAGGCCAGCTGCGGTGGACGATGGTAAAGGGAGCAAAGCACAGTTTCACTCATTGGTGGTTAAGGGCACCAAAGGTAGCGGCATTGAGAAAGCCAACTGCGGAGAAAATGTTCATGGATGCGGGGAAGTGGTTGACAGAACAGGCCTTTGCAGAGTAGGGGTGAACTCGGCCAAGTCCTGATTGTAACTTAATAATGTAATTAATAGTGCGCCGTAGAAACTCGACGCAAGTGAACTTGTCCCTACACTCTCATCTTGAATACCGAGTAGTCATTGTGTTAACCCCTGAGTTTCCGAGACCGCGAGGAACGCCAATTCGCTCCCGCAGAAGGGTTTGGAGGAGCAACGGCTTTTGGCCCCCCTTTGTATTAAAATAATTCACCCATCTACCTGGAAAATCTACTGGAATTGCTTCCTTTGCTTTCCAATTCAATTCATCTGTTTCCAGCGTCGCATCAGCCACAATCTGGGGGTCAAATCGGATGCGGGGTTACCGCCAAGCAAATCACGGTACAGCAACCTCCGAGACATCTACAGGTAGGAAATTCCAGGGTCAGTTAGTCGCTCTTAATATTGTAGATTTGGCTCTCATCTGAAGCCCATTTCCATTATTATCAGCCACCCCCACATGCTGTCCAAAGTGAACGGAGATGTATGTGGGGTTGGATAAATTGCCGTTGTCCAGGCTGAACTTCCAGTATGCAGGTACTGCTACGGCCGGGAAGTACGTTTCTCCATCAATGATCGTTTCTTTATCTTCCCCTCTCGGAACTGTGAGACGGTGCTACCTGCGTCATTACGGAGTACACAATCCTATCCCAGGTCCATTTTCATTTGCTTCCGCCCAGTGCAAAATGAAATTCCACGAGGAAGCCCGGCGCGCCGGCTAGGTTTATCCTTCGTGCATGTAGGTGCATTCTAGTGTGCAAATGGAGAGTATGGGGAACATGGGGAGCTTGGCCTGGAGCTCATATATGACGCGCCGTCCTGGTTTCTGGATGGCCCGATTGTCACATCGAGCTTTGGTAGGAAGTACAGCTAAGGCGGTTACTCTTGTCAATTGCAGCGGCTTATAATCATGGATGGCAGCAATGGCAGTTTCAAGCTGCGCGTCTTCAGTGCTCTCCTTGTGGCAGCCCAGTGCATCACAGGAGTAGCCAGTGCCCCCCCTAAGCATGGCACACAAGACTACTCCCACAAATTCAGCTCCGTGGCAATAACTGGCGGGGGCTATATTACTGGCATAGTCGCCCACCCAACGGAGAAGCATCTGATGTACACCCGCACCGACATTGGGTCTACATACCGCTGGAGTGAGCGCAAGCAGCAATGGGTCCCGCTCACCGACTTCATTGCCCCGGAAAACGTCAATTGGATGGGCACCGAGAGTATCGCGCTCGACCCTCATCATCCAAACCGGCTGTACCTCGCACAAGGCCGATACGTTACGGACCCCGAGCCAGCTGCGTTCTTCGTGTCTGACGACCAAGGCGCGAGTTTCGATGTTTATGAGGCACCGTTTCCCATGGGCGCCAATGACCTTGGGAGAAACAATGGAGAGAGACTAGCTGTGAACCCGTTCAACTCAGACGAGTTGTGGTTTGGAACGCGGACAGAGGGTTTATGGAAGAGCACAGATCGAGCAAAGACTTGGAAGAACGTCACAAACTATCCCGATGCAGCCGGAGACGGAATTGGGATCCTGTTTGTGGTTTTCGATCCCAAGAACAAGGGTACGATCTATGTTGGCGCCAATGTTCCCAATGGACTGTATTACACGAAAGATAATGGCGCAACCTGGCATCCGATTCCCGGGCAACCTTCGGCTTGGGATCCAGAATTGTTAGAAGAGGGCCACGAACCAGCCAGCACGGCGCCACTACCCATGCGAGCGGTTCTCGCCTCTAATGGGGTTTTATACGTAACATTCGCCGATTTCCCTGGCCCATATGCTATCAACTACGGAATCTTTATGAAATACAACACGAAAACTCAAATTTGGACTGACATCACACCTGGGGCGACGAACACCTACCCTGCGCCTTTCAAGCCGCAATCTTGGCCTCCAGGAGGGTTCTGCGGGATCTCTGTTGATTCCAAAGACCCAGATACATTCGTTGTGGTTTCGCTCGACCGTGATCCAGGCCCAGCACTTGATAGCATGTATTACTCTCACGATGGCGGTAAGACGTATAAGGACGTCTCTCAGCTTTCAACTCCAGAGGGAAGCGGCGGATATTGGGGACATCCAATTTCTCAAGCAAAGCTGAAGGACCACACGCCCGTCCCATGGCTCAGTTTTAACTGGAACTCGCAATGGGGAGGCTATGGAGCTCCATCTCCAGTTGTTGGCTTGGCCAAGTTTGGCTGGTGGATGTCTTCAGTTCTCATCTACCCCTGGGACTCTAACCATGTCATGTACGGAACAGGAGCGACAATTTGGGCGACGGATGAACTCAACAAAGTTGACAAAAACAAAGCTCCAAACTGGTATATCCAGGCACAGGGTATCGAAGAGACGGCAGTCTTAGCATTAATGAGTCCTACTAAAGGAGGTGCCAATCTTTTCAGCGGCGTGGGCGATATCATGGGCATGCGTCACGTAGATCTTACTGTCCCGCAGCCGATGTACGAAAAGCCAGTGTTCTCCAACTGTGACGATCTCGATTACGCGGGCCAAAATCCCGATGTCGTCGTTCGCGTCGGCTCCAGTGGAATTTCCTACCCCGACGGTTGTGGCTCCGGGCTTTATTCGAAGGATAACGGAATAAACTGGACTATGTTCGGCCAGTGCCCACCAGGCGTGGGCAATCAAACCCACCTTGCAGGCACAATCGCAGTCGATGCTTCAGGAAAGTCTTTTGTCTGGGGCTCACTACCAACAGAAGCTCCATATAACGAGACTGGCCCTGCTTCCACACAAGACTATGGCAAGACTTGGGTCATTCCAAAGGGACTAACTGCCTTCACGAGCAATGTCGCTGCAGACAACGTTCAGGCAAAGACTTTCTACGTTGTAAATGAGGGAATCTTCTATATCAGCAAAGACGGCGGCGTCTCTTACAAATCTAGCCCTGCATCTAAGACCGGCCTCCCAGCCGATGCCGGCGCAGTGCCAGTGACGAGCTTTGACAAAGCGGGCGAGATTTGGCTCCCACTCGGAAAGTCCGGTCTTTGGCATTCTACCAACTTCGGCAGTTCTTGGTCACGGATTGGACCTAAGGGCCTCGTTGCCACGTATTTTACTCTTGGCAAGTCAGCACCAGGTCGCCTCCCAGCCGATGCCGGCGCAGTGCCAGTGACGAGCTTTGACAAAGCGGGCGAGATTTGGCTCCCACTCGGAAAGTCCGGTCTTTGGCATTCTACCAACTTCGGCAGTTCTTGGTCACGGATTGGACCTAAGGGCCTCGTTGCCACGTATTTTACTCTTGGCAAGTCAGCACCAGGTCGGTCGAACCCCGCATTGTTCCTGTGGGGAAAGATCTCGGCTGGTGGACCAACGGCTTTATTTAGGAGTGATGATGCTGGCGTAACATGGGCGAGGGTTAATGATGATACTCATCAGTATGGAGGCGCTTCCATTATTCAAGGAGATCCAAGGGTTTATGGGCGTGTCTATATTGGAATGTTTGGAAGAGGGATTGTTTATGCAGATATTGCTGGACATGGTGGAAAGAACGTGCCGGGGACTATTGGGATATGAAGTGAGAATGCAGCACTCGTATAGCTCTAGACTCAGCAATCTATTTTCGAGCCTCAGACTGTAACCAGGTCCATCAGCGCCGTAAATGGTGAAATTGTAGGTAGATCCGGCGATCACTGTGAATAGCTATTACGAATTGACTTAGTGTGAACCCCGGACTGTCACCGAGATTAGGCTATTGAAGCCGAACTCCACTGCATTTCCCGTATAGTGGTAACCCCGCAGCGCACTATTACTATAGAGTAAAAGATAGACACAGCTCCTCTCGCTAAAGTATTATATAGCATGCCATTCGGAAGATACCCTTTCTGTTTCGTGGAAAATATTCAAGCATGGATAGGGACAGGCCGAGGAGGCGCTGACATCACCATAGGGAGCTATGTACGGACTGAAGGGTAGCTTGATAGATTTATCCGGAATTTGTTCCTCGGCAGGTCCATATAAAGACAGTAGAATCTTGAAGATTTGATACTCATCTTCAAGTCTAAGCCGTTGAAAATGGCATTGAAGCACGTAACCAATGCCTTTGGGCTCATCTTGCTGTGGCTTTTCTTTAGCCACCAAGTTGCCCAAGCAAATCTTATAGTGCCGAAGCCGCCGGGCCCCGCAAGCGGGCGCGTTAAGCTTAACATCAATGCCGGTTGGCGATTCTGGCGCTCCGAGGCGAATCCAGACGGGCTGATTTACGACCAACGTCCAGACTTGGGAGCGGTGAACTTCACTGCCCAAATCCTCAAGCCGTGGATCCTCCCTTCCGGCAACGACTTTATTAGTGACCCGGCTAAGCACTATAAGCGTCCTGCTGGCAACCCCGGTGGCGATGTCAAATATGTGCAGAAGTCATTCGATGATAGCAAGTGGGATTCTGTTGACCTGCCGCATGACTGGGCTATCAACGGGCCGTTTTATACTGAGGAAGATCCCATCATTGGAGGTGGGATGGGCCGGCTGCCTGTGCATGGCGTCGGCTGGTACCGCCGCAAGCTAGAGGTGGGCCCAGCAGACGCTGGCAAATCAATTTACCTCGACGTTGACGGTGCCTTGTCGTACGCTATCGTTTGGCTCAATGGCAACCTGGTTGGCGGGTGGCCTTACGGCTATAACTCGTTCCGTCTAGACCTTACCCCATATCTCAAGCCGGGCAATGATAATCAATTGGCCATCCGAGTCGACAACCCCCCTGATTCGGCACGCTGGTATCCCGGCGGTGGTATCTACCGCAACGTCTGGCTCACAAAGGTCAGCCCGACGCACATTGGCCAGTCAGGGACATATATCATATCGAAGGACGTGTCCACTAAAGCGGCCACTCTGGACCTCGTTGTTCAGGTTGACAGCAAAGCAAATACCAAGCAGAGAATCGATGTTGTAACAGATGTGCACATCTTTGATTCGGTTTCTGGACGCACTGGACTCAAAGTAGCCGAATTCCCAAAATCAACAGTGACTGTTGAGGACGGCAAGAAGCAAGCAGTCAAGTCTTCGGTCAAGATCAACCGCCCGCGTCTATGGGGTCCAGTCCCTGCTCAACAACCCAACCTCTACGTTGCCGTGACGCGTCTTATCGCCGGCAAGGATGTGATTGACACCTATGAGACTACATTTGGTATCCGCACCGTTGTCCTTGACGGTACCAAAGGTCTCTCAGTCAATGGCGAGAAGGTAGTAATCCAGGGAATCAATAACCACCACGACTTGGGCGCCATTGGAGCTGCTTTCAATGTGCGTGCCGCCGAACGACGACTAGAGCAGTTGCGAGAACTGGGCTGCAACACTATTAGAATGTCGCACAACCCCCCTGCACCAGAACTGCTGGACCTGACGGACCGTATGGGATTCCTAGTTCTAGACGAAATATTTGATTCCTGGGAAGTCGGCAAGACAGCCTCCGATTTCTTCCTCATCTTCCCAGACTGGCACGAACAAGATCTCCGCTCGTTTGTCCGGCGCGACCGCAACCATCCTTCCATCTTTGGCTGGAGTTACGGCAACGAAGTGGGAGAGCAGTACACCGACGAAGCCGGAGCAGCGATCTCCCAGATGCTAAAAGACATTGTCCACGAAGAGGACCCAACACGCCTCTCCACCGCATCAGAGAACTACGCCACCCCCGAGATGCCATTCCCCCGCATCGTAGACTTCCTGTCGATCAACTACCAGGGCGCAGGCATTCGGGACACAGAAGCCTATGCAGGCCTAACGGGCATCAACACTAAGCCACTCTATCCCGCATACCATGCCAAGTTCCCCAACAAGATGATAGTAGGGTCTGAAACGGCGTCGACGGTCAGCACCCGCGGCACCTACGTCTTCCCGGTGACTGGGTACAACAGCGCCCCCGTCAACGACACATCTGGCGGCGACCCCATCGGGCAAAAAGTCAGTGCATACGAGCTTTACACTGCAGGTTTTGGATCCTCTCCAGACAAGGTCTTCGCAGCGGACGACCAGAACCCCTTTGTCGCCGGCGAGATGGTCTGGACAGGCGTGGACTACCTCGGTGAACCGACGCCGTACTACTCTGCGCGCAGCTCCTACTCCGGCATCATCGATCTGGCTGGCTTCAAGAAAGACCGCTTCTATCTCTATCAATCGCGCTGGCGCCCCGATCTCCGCATAGCACATATCCTCCCTCACTGGAACTGGCCGGAGCGAGTAGGACTTGTGACTCCCGTCCATGTGTTCACAGCTGGTGATGAAGCCGAGCTCTTCCTCAATGGCAAGTCGCAGGGTAGAAAGAAGAGAGCGGTGGGCGAGTACCGCTTCCGGTGGGATCAGGTTGTCTACCAGCCCGGGGAGCTGCATGTGGTGACCTACAAGAAGGGGAAGGAGTGGGCCCGGGACGCCGTGCGGACCACTGGCGCGGCGGCGGTGTTGAAGGTGACGGCCGACAGAACGGCAATTAAGAACGATGGGCTCGACCTGTCATTTATCACCGTTGAGGTCGTTGATCGCAAGGGAGACTTTGTGGCGCAGGCTGATACGAGTATTACGTTCTCGATTAGTGGCCCTGGAGAAATCGTCGCCACTGATAATGGTGACCCTGCTGATATGGTTTCCTTCTCATCCAAGGAGAGGAAAGCGTACAGCGGCCTCGCGCTGGCTATTGTTCGTTTCAAGCCCGGAAACAAGGCCGCGGGACCAATTACTGTTACAGCTTCCGCAGATGGACTTGTGCGTGGGAAGGTAACTTTAATTGGGCATCCTTAAAAGATCACATATTCTAATAATATCTGGTACATCGTATGGCATACTTAGCGCCTTATAATAGCAAAGTATAGTACCAGAGAAGGGGCAACCCGCTTTCATATCCGTGTACATTCATTATGAGGTGATTGGAAACGATAGTTTGCGCGAACTTGGCTCACATAAATCACAACATAGCAAACATAAAATGGAGTGGGAACCAGATTATCATTAATCGCTCACAATAGTGCATCACGCTCTCCCCGCACCCCTCCCTCTCCCCTCATCCTCCGTCCCCTCCGCCTCACTCGCCCTCTCCATATCCTCACTCACCCTCCCCCTTTCCTTCTTCTTAATCCCAAATCTCC
>JPJR01000327.1:0-29171 GCA_000750675.1 Pseudogymnoascus sp. VKM F-3808
GGGCATCCGCCCGTCTCGATGGCGCGGATGCGCGAGGCAGGGAGAGCCTTTTCGCGCGTCAAAAACTCGGCATCTTCGCGGGTGAAAATGTCGTTGGTGACGGCTGCGAGGTTGTATTTCTCGCGCAGGGCAAGGCAGAGGGCGAGCATAAGGGCGGTTTTGCCGGAGCCGACGGGGCTTGGGAGGTGTTAGCGGTTACGTCATCGTTGGGGTTTGGATGAGGGGAGGAAGTTTGATGGCGGTTTGGGTTGGGGAACTTTAAGTGCAAGAGAAGCAATTGATGTCGAGAATATGGCTAGCAATTCTCAAACTATGAGAATTGGGCCGAGAAGCTTCCCAGTCATGCCTCACAATCCTTATCTTTTCTATTTATCCTCCACCCCAAACCATCAAAAGCTGTGAGATAAACTTACCCTCCAATGCCCACCGTGTAGGCTCTTTCGTCCCAGTTTCTGCCCTCAATAATTGGCATCTCCCTGCCCATATAGCTTCCCGGTCCATCGAGGATCTCGTGCGTGTGTCCGTGATCCGCAGCTGCCGCGACGGGATCGTGGGAGTGCCCGGCACCAGCGCCTTCGTGAGAGTGAGAGTGCGACATCGCGCTTTAGCGTGTGTATAAAATGTAGACTGTGATTGACTCTAGAATAGCGGTTCTTGCAGCGTAATTTGAGCGAGATAGAGGTGGGGGAAGTGCTTATCGGACGGTGTTTGGAGATCTTTTTAGGACTTGGAGTTCCGCCCTCCAGAACCCCACCAGCGCGCCAAGCATTACCCCTCGGATTAGCGCGTTCCGAGACAGGAAAGAACGATGGGGAGCCAGGAAGTCACTGTTGACATAATTTGGAAGTTCTGCATTTAAGGTACATAAAGGGTATAGGTAGGGTGGTCATTGTCTTCATTTCTGTGTATACATGGTACAATTGCGTTCTATTCATATCCTGAAGCGTATCCTGACCTGATGGCCGAATCCTCCTTCTCCAAGAATATAACGGTCTATAAAAGGGTAAATGAAAATAAAAACACGGTCAGGTAATACCGAAAGTGTTACAAAGAAGTGAAATATGGTAAGGCTGTGGATGCTGAATAACGTTTTCATGCTTGCAACATGCGCAAACAAGCTCGAACGCCTAGTAGCGACAATCTCGACGCTCGTCCATTTAGAACCAGCCGGTAGGAGCAGGCTTGATGACGCTTCCAGTTCCTGTTGGCTTTGGTGCCGTCAAGAAGCCGGAAGAGTGGCGCCTCGTAGCGGTCTCGGTGGAGTTCTTGTAAGGAATTGGGATCACTGGAACAGTGATAATAGTAACTGGCTCCTCATCAGCTCCTCCATTGGTAGGCTCTGCAGTTGTAGATGGTGCCGCAGGAGCAACGTCCGAAGCGGCGGCGGTAGTCTGGACGGCCTCCTTTCCTGGGACAACGGCAGCGGGAACAGAGGGGACAGTGCCGGCTGGCGCTGGAGGAGTGTAGGTCACGGTGACAGTGGAGAGAGCGACGGTGACGGTGACTGGTGCGGCGCAATCGCCTCCGTTTCCACCGCTGCCTGCATTGCTACCCTCGCCGTTGGTGGAGCCGGCGGATGAACCGGTTCCTGCGCCAGCCGAGGCAGATGGCTTGACGGTAATGGTGCGCGTTGCTGTGGTGGTGCTGCGGACGGTGGTTGTTGGCTCACCGGCGTTGCCATTTCCGTTTCCATTGCCCTTGTCATTTCCACCGACATTGGCCTCTCCTCCGCCATTGCTGCCGTTGTTACCACTGCCTACAATAGGTGTGGCCTGGGCACCACCAGCCTTGGTCATGGTCTTGGTCTGGGAGAGGTTAGATTAGAACACTTTAAGGTGTTAAACAAGGGAGACATACAACATAACCAGTAACGGTGTGCTTGATGGTGGTAGTGACGACGGACTGGCTGGCTCCGTTGCCAAGGGTGTAGGTCAGAACGCTATCGCTGGTCTGGACAGGCTCAGCAGCTTCGGTCGATGAGATGGCACCTGGGGTCTGGGCAGCAGAGGCAATGACACTGCTGGAGATATCAGAGGCCGAAGCAACGGGGCAGACAGTGGTGGTCAAGTCAACGACTTGGGTGACAGTGCGGGTAGCGGTGGCATCGCGAGCAGGGCAGTCGGTAATGTTCTGGGCACAGCCGATAATGGTGTGGGTAGAAGTGATCTGGACCGTAAGAGTGGTCAAGTCAACGGCGGAAGACGACTCGTTGAAGCCACGGCGGTGCTGGAAGCGGGGGTGACCGTGGGTGCGGGCAGTTGCTAGGCCGGCAAAGAGGACGACGGCGAGTGTGGAGAACTGCATCTTGAATGTGGTGGTTTGTTTTGGAGAAGTTCCTTGTGTGGTGAGGGCCTGCCTGAAATGAGAGAGCAGTCAATGCCCTGTGTTTCGATCTTCTGGTGGGAATGCTTTTCTGATCGACTGGAGAGCTAAATCGAGGACGAGGTGTGCCTGATTGGTATGGAAAAGGAGCGAAAGTCTATTTCGCTAGGTTTGATTTCTCGAAAAGAATGGAGAGAAGTTGGAAGAAGAAAGCAACCAGGCTGGAGAGACTGTGCAAGAAAAGAGTGTGAAGTAGTCAAGAAGATGTAAAATATCTTGATGATTGAGGAAAAGAAGAAAGAGAGAAGGGTGAAGGGTACGGGAGAGAGTAAAGGGTGTAAGGAAATTCCCCTAGTGCTTGCGACCTGGGGGGTAGCTTTGGTTGACTCGATTGGAGAGGGCCTGGACACTCGTCCAGACGGTCGGTACAGCGCAGCTACAGGAGAGAGGTACTGTACTGTTCACTCCATGGAGATTAACAGAACGGAGGTATTGGACACATACAGGACAGCATCTCCGCAGTACAGAAAGTACAGCGCACAACAAACAAGAGCGTAGAGCCATATCCACGCGAATCGCCCACCAAGAAACAAGGAACCCTTGAAAATCCAGGGCGGAGAGGAAAAGATGGGATGGCCCAGACATCTTCGCCGACCATACATATTCCAGAGCGCACCGCCCTGCGGAGTCCCTCCCGTTGACTGGGCCTCGAACTTCAATTAAGGATATGTACGACAAAGCATGTACTCGGCGATTGTGCGCTGTCATTGGCGCGATGAGGGCCTGAGGGTGTTTCGCCGCCTGTCGCGATCTGGGATCGGCTCTGTCTAGGCCGCGCTACTGCGGCGTCAGTCAGGGGCGCGAAACGTTTCGATCGCTTGGCTTGTTTGAGGGTGGCTGTGGCGTTTATCATGATGCTTGTGCGTCAGGGGCCGGATGGGCCGGGGGAGGTAGATCATTCGAGGGTAGCATGGGAGAAGAATATGCCGTATTTTGTGTATTTTGCTGCAGGCTGAAATCCGCTGTATTCTGCTGCACCTCACCATGGAAATGTGATATCTGCTGTGATTTCTGCCGTGACTCCTGCTGGTACACGTGGCGGAGTGCGCTGTTTCTTTTGATACAACATGTACTGTACTGTACAGTACATACAAAGTTCAAGTTATGTAGTGGAGATGATGGACAAGCCGGTCCTTATCTCCCACACAAAACCAACAGACTCCGCCCCTCAGCACTGTAATCTAAGCGATCCAAAGCCAACATCAACTTCATAGATCACTCAACCACTGACCCCCCATTACAGCTTCTATTTAACTCATAACCCTAATGCTTGGTTGCTCCTAGATTTGCAATCTAACCTCAGCCGCTGTAATACCGAACGGACCCCCAAAGAAGCAACCAGTGAAAACCACGTTACTCTACCCCTCAAAACCCCTGACCCCCTACCGATTTACCACGTACCGATTTACCACATACCACCGCCCCTCCCGTTTCACGACCGCCACGGGGGGCAGACACGGCATACATGGAGCTCCACTTACAATATCTATGAAACGAACCTCTTCGCTCTCTTCAGCGCCTACATCCCACAATACTCTACAATATATGTACTGTACTGTACACAGAAGAGAGTGGACTCGGAGAATTCGGCGTGAACACTGGGGGTGGTGGGGGGAAGATGCGATGTGATGCGATGTCCTCATCACAGTGGAGATGTCTCACGTTGGTGATCTGCCGCCCGCTGATCTGATTCGAGGCTTCTTTTATATGACAGAGAGTTTTCTGTGAGCTGCATCACGGAAAATTCGTCCATCTTGATGTATGGCAAGTACTGGACTGCATGTTGATATGGACACGCCTAGACCAAGGGGAGGGAAATTCGTTCATTTGATAGATCCTTCATGCACTGCCAGTGAGTGCAGTGGTAAATGAGTAAAAAATCGTTCAGCTGATTTATTTACAACCGATTAACACGCCCACCGCTGCGTTCTCGTTTAGTTTACGCCCGTGCTCAATCATCCTCGTCAAGGCTGCCAAGCACGGTAGCGGATGGCGCGAAGAACGTCGTCCCCGTCACCGGCGTCGAGAAGTTAAGTATACGGTCATGTAGACCAGGAGGGTCCCCTACAAACATGCGCTCCATCATCCGCTCGATGACCCATAAGCGCCGCGAATATCCAATGAAGTATGTTCCAAATTCGCCCGCACCAGGAGACCCAAACGGCATATTGTCACGGAGAATCTCATGCTCATCGCCGTTCTCTTCGATCGTAGTTAGCGTTTTATGAGAGCACTGCTTTCCAGCCTCGGCATCGTCAAGCTCAATGTTGTCTAGTTTCGTGCGTCCAATGATAGCCTCTTGTGTCTCAGCTGGGAGGGCTCGCCACCCTTTAAGGTCATGTAGATATTTCTGCACAACGATATAGCTACCTCCTTCGGCGGATGCGTCCTCTTCAGCAATGAGGGTTGAGGCACCAACACCGGGACCAGTTGGATTAGCCGTGCCATCGACAAATCCCAAGAGATCGCGGACGTCAAAGTATCGGAAGCCGGTGGTTTCGTCGATAACTGCAACAGACTCGCCCAGCTGGTCCAACAGTTGGCGCTCGAACTCAAAGCATAGGTCTCGGCGGTCGGATCGGATGTGGAAGAGCAAGTCACCAGGCGTCGAGACAGCGGTGTGGACTTTCCCGTTGACGACAGGAAATGGATGTAGCTCGGCCGGCCGGGGCAGACTGGTGACGCGATCCCAGGCCTCGCTGCCTATGCCAACGGTACACGCAAACTTGGCGTCGAGATCGCGAAAGGAGACATTCTTAATGAGGTCGTCGACGCTCGCGAGTGTTGAGCGAACAGTCTTAACTGCGTCAAAGCTGTTACTGACTGATAGGACGAGGAAGGTCGCAGACCGTGTTAGCTGTGCGTCGACGCGCTGCGGCTCAACGGAACCGCGGCCGCCCATTATAGCACTCGTTGTCAGCTTAGCTGTGCGTAGTCGATTAGGTGAATACTTGTAGATGAAACGGATTCTTCCCAGAATCATAGTTTAGCAGACATTGATTCCTTTATGGATCGTGTTACGGGAAGGTTTGAACCTTAAACTCTGGAGTAGGAAAATGGCCGGCTGCGGAATTAGTTTTGGAGATCGAGCTTCGACGTGCGATGACGTGCATTTCCGTCGTCACTCCAGTTCGGCGGAGCGGACTGCCTAGTCCAAAAACAAAAAACCCCTCTGGCGCGGCGTACAGGATATTCCATGTTATAGGATCGCTCAGAGACTCCCCCATTATAATGAACAATGTCCTATGCTCTGTATATTGTGTGATAGATACTGTGAAGTTAGTACGTTGTTGTGGCAAGGGACAATCCGTCTTTTTGATGGATAATATTATCCTACACTACACATTGCTGAGGTAAGTGTAAAAAACCCCATTTAATTTATTACAGACATCACTGGTTGCACCCTACATCCTAGATTCCACGTATTTGCAATCCAGGCCCAAATTACTATTATCACGAATATCAGGACATATCCACCCCCACCACTCCGTCGGGTCCAGCCTCATCTCCGTCCGTCACGGCGTATCTCCCTCCGTCTGGGCGGCTCTGCTGGCGAATACTATCCTGTCCTATGCGAATTCTGGAGCTATGCTGTGGCATAGCGCACCATCTCCACGTGGGCCTTGAGAGCCAAGAAAGTAAATTGTTCGAATTTAATTACCCGTGCAGACGCACTGACAGTCTGACAAGGACAATGGATGCGCGGCGTTTCACAGAACCGCATACTATGGCGATAGCAGATTTGAGGAAGAGTCTAGCGAGAGCCTCTTACACCCAACTTCAGATAACCCTAGCAATACTCGTCCTTGTCTTCATCTCCTCCTGCGCTTCTGCAGGAAGGTGGAGATAATGGAGGCGTGGCAGGCTGTGATCCGGTTGGCTTGTTTACCGCCCCGTCTTGTGGTGAGGGGATAGTACAGTAAGGTTGGTTCTACATAGAGTAAGATGGCATTTACTTGAAAAGGTCCATCAGATGGTCGTCTAGGCACGAATAGTATAAGTACTCTCTTTCCCTCGTTGCTGCTATCTTCTTTTCTCTATCGCTTCAGAGACAGAGTCTTTTACCTTCACTTATTCATTCTTTTTTCAGAGCTTCTTGCTCAATTTCCATCACTTTACACCCTCCTTCATCGACTGAAGCAGGCATACATACACCTAAAACACGCATACACTCATTCTTTTTTACAAAGCCCAATTAACAACACACTCTTTGACAGAGGTTTAAATTATCTGAAATGTCTTTCTCAACAGTCGCCTTCGCCGCGAGCGCTCTTGCTCTCCTATCAACCGTCTCCGCCCACGGCACGGTCTCGGGAATTGTCGTCGATGGCAAACTGTAAGTATATATGTTTTATAAATATCGTTCATGTCGAATTGCTCTTAACATCTCTTTAGAAACACTGGGTACAGCCCATCTTTCCAGTTCTCCAACCCACCTCCTGTTGTTGCCGGCTGGTCGATCCCTGAGGATTTAGACAATGGCTTCGTTGACCCTGCGAGGTTCCAGGACCCTGATATCATTTGCCACGTTGGTGCTACCAATGCCGGTACTTCTATTACTGTGGCCGCCGGTAGCACCGTTGAGCTCCAATGGACACCTTGGCCTGAGTCTCACAAAGGCCCTGTCATCGACTACCTCGCCTCCTGCAACGGCGAGTGCGAGACCGTCGACAAGACTGCCCTGAAATTCTTCAAGATCGGCGAGGAAGGTCTCATCGATGGCTCAAATGCGCCTGGTAACTGGGCCTCTGATAAGCTCATTGCCAACTCCAACACCTGGGTTGCTACGATTCCCTCCGACATTGCACCAGGAAACTACGTGCTTCGTCACGAGATCATTGCACTGCACTCCGCCTACGATGACAATGGCGCACAGAACTACCCCCAGTGCATCAACCTCGTCGTCACCGGTTCTGGAACTGCAAAGCCCGCTGGAGTTGCAGGCACGGAACTCTATAAGCGCACTGACGCTGGAATCCTCATCGACATCTACAAGACGCTGGCTTCGTATGTCATCCCTGGTCCAGCACTCTACAACAGCGGCGCTGCCCCAGCTCCAGTAGAGAGCTCAAGCCCAATCGAGACCTCAACTACCATTGCCGCCCCGACTACCGTCGACACCCCAACTACCATCGTCCCAACCATCTCCACCGGCGCACCATTCCCATTCACCAACTCCAGCACGCCTGCTGTCCCAACTACGACTGCTATCTCTCCAGCAGGCCCAAACGACTCCGTCGACGCCCCTGAGCCCCCAACCACGACTTCCGCGCCCGTCATTGTCGCCCCTGGCGTAGGTGACGACGAGGACACCGTTACTGGACCCGCTATCCCCATCGTGACTGCTAGCCCTCAGCCCGATACACCTACTGTTTGCGATTCCGCTGCAACCGTCACTGTGACCTCCGCCGGCGCGACCGTCACAGTCACCGCTCCAGCTACCACCGTTACGGTGACCGCATCCGCAAAGCCCCTGCCCAGCGGCGCGACCTTTGATGATGTTCTTAGCTGGTTCTCGAGCGGCGTCAAGAAGGCTGCTGGGGGCCGCAGCAGACGCCATGCTAGAGCTGTCAAGCTATAAACGCTGCACAGCCGGAAACCCCTCCTGCATTTGCAAGGATTTGGAAGAAGAGAAAGTGGATATCCGACCTAGAGTCGAGTAATGTCATTCATGTATATAGATTCGGCGATAGATTTTAGGAGACGGCAGCTGTTTTGTAGACTATTTATATTCGTTTCATCAAT
Source organism: Pseudogymnoascus sp. VKM F-3808 (assembly GCA_000750675.1). NCBI lineage: Eukaryota > Fungi > Ascomycota > Leotiomycetes > Thelebolales > Thelebolaceae > Pseudogymnoascus > Pseudogymnoascus sp. VKM F-3808. The sequence continues at coordinate 8,128 of JPJR01000327.1, forward strand.
ACTTAGTGTGTTCTGTACACAACACTATCTCAATGATCTGATCGTATGCAATTTAAGTGCTTTATGTGACATGCTACCAGATGTGACAAACACTACGATTGTCTTTTACAATACTGTAGACATTGCCAAGGTAATAATGAAGCTTAAAGTTTTGTTAATTTGAAGCTATATAACACGAAGGCGTCCCTAAGTGATCTTCCACCAAAATTTATCAAGAATAGTCATAGGTCGAGAAATGAGGGCGCGGAGGTGATACTCCATCTTCCAAAAGATGATGAAAGCAGCACACGTACACCCAAGTCATTAAGGCATTGCGTGACTTCATAACATCAGACACGGGTGCTTGAACGTGCCGATTTAACATTTTCCAAGAGCAGCTATCGTGGCATTGGGTCAGCAACAAGGCCTTTGAAGGGGGAAAAATGGTGTAAACTCACCAGTAGTGCACCTGCTATCAGTGTAGTATCCACTGACATAGCAGGACTTGCCGTCCCAGAAGATCCTATCCCAAGTGCTAGAACCAACTCGTTAGCGATCTCGGATCCCATTACCAAAGGGTTATTTAACTACTCACCAGTTTCCAAAGACACAGGTTCCTGATGAGTAGCAGGCGAAGCTGTAGGAGTGACCCTTCGTCACAGTGGCAATGCTTGCGTATCCCGTGCCGGGACCGCTGCGGCAGTGAACGGTTGTCTCTGAGCCGACAATCTTGCAAAGAACGTTGCGCTTGAAGATTGCACCGGGGCTGGTATCTCTCGCCTCGAGCTCAACTTCCTCGGGGACGGACACAACGTCAGGGACATCGGCCATTGGGGTAGGCGTGGCGAGAATGCCGAGGGGGAGGAGGAGGAGGGTGGTGACGGTGGCAAGGGAGAACTGCATTTTGATGAATGGTTTGGGTTGTTGGAAAGCTGGTGAGTCTGGAGATGTGGAATGGAAGAGGACGATGATTGTGAGGTTTGACGGGGAATCTGCCTCCTTTTATACATGTCGATCTCCGCCTTGTGAGCATTATCTGCCTCGTCTATAACTTTTTCAGTGCCCATCAGCACGGCGCAATGTTTGCTCCACGACGAGGTAGCCAAGCAGGCGCCCGGTATATGATTCCCTCTTGCCTCAAGCGGTGGATCCAGTGATTCCCGGTGATAAGCTAGTGAAGGCCCAAGGTCTCGTGTCTGAGGGCACTGAATCTAGATTCTCCATGATAAGATTGATGACAGCGGCCCAATTCTTGCCGATCTTGTGTGTGATGAGAAACGAGCTTGTCAGAAAATAGTATCCGACATGCCAAGGCGACAAAGCTGGCCATGTGATCTGATTGAAGCTTAGACTTATGCCAAATAAGATGTGGCGGGTACGTACGACGAAGTTCTAGATTGAGGCCGATAAGCCTCAGCCCAAGAAAATGGCGGGCATGGCCAGAAGCCACAGCCATACAAAGACCATAGTTGGTATTTAAAGGCTATACTATGCCGTTGCATAATGGCGACAAAATGTACGAAGTAATATGTGTATGTTACTTGCTAGGCATGCTAACGCCAGTAATTAGTATGAACTCCGTCTTGGCAAGTAAGCCTGTGCTCGCCGCCTCTGTCTGGTGCCCACTCGATCCAACCCTATAGACTGCGTGGAGTGTAAACACGCTGCTCTGACCTGTTGGAATAGCTCTGTCAACAGAAGGATTAATGCACCTCGGGTATACAAAAAAATGAGGAGAGGATGGGAGCAAGAAACGTCACCTGCGTCCAGAGTGGGGAACACATTTCTTACTACAGTAGAGGGATCCGTGAGGGATCCAGGAGAGTTCTTGGCTTTCGAATAAGGATTAGGGTTTCCCTTTCGGCCCTGGTGCCTTACCAACTCAATCGCTGTACTACCCCAGATTCTCCCCTGGCTCGCCAATCTCCCGTCGCCAATCTTTATCGCCTCCATGCGGCTGACGATACCCCTGTGGTCCTTCGGCGGTAATAATGTTGGGGCGGATAAATAATCGTGCCATCTTACTCCTGACCCTGACACGTCAACACAGGAGCTAAATCAATGGGGCTTCTCTTCTATCGTACAGGGAATTGCTTTAAGCGCTAATGACACACATCATCAACTCGTTTATTTGGAGGGCATATCTGGGGAATCATCCTAACAGCATACGGGCATAATTAAACACGACCACGTCACAGTCAAAGACGTGCTAGTGAGGATTGTTGTCTCTAATCAAACTTCTCCATTCTCCCCTCAAAATATATCCGATCTTCTCTGCTTGATCATTGGTAGCTCATTTCGTATGGGCACCAACTCTTGGAAGATCTTGTCATCAGAACCAATATACGAATCCTAGGAAAGCCCGTACATCTACTCTCTAGTATGCACTAACTTTCCCTGAACCCACACATTCTTGACGTTGCGGTCATCGCCGCTCCATATCCATTTCTGAATCTGCTCTTGCCAAGTCTCATCTCCAAACAAATCAACATTGCCCACAGGGCCAGAGTTGAGGAGAGCTCCACTAGTAACGCCATTTCCAGGCGCCACATCAAGCGGACTCGTGGTGCTGTTATTCACAGCGCCTAGCTCAACCAATTGTGCATCCCATATCATCCCCTCATCGAAGCCACCAATGTCATCTGCCATGTCGACGACTGCTGCGCCGCCGCGCGTAGCTAAGTAAAGACTCTCATCGACAGAAAGTTTTTCAAGTCCAGTCGATGTTTTGTTACCAGTCATCTCTTGGTACTCGGCGCTGTAACCAAGCAACCTAGACACAAGACAGGCCTGTCGGGCCGCTTCGAGGATACTTGGGCTGTATCCGCCGCTTACATCCGTGCCTAGACCCACTGTGAGCCCTTCATCGAGCATAAGGCGGACAGGAGCAAGCCCGGAACCCAGGGCGGAGTTTGACGCTGGGCAATGTGAGATTTTGGAGCCACGCTCGCGAATGAGAGTGCGCTCGTCGTGTGTGAGATGCACCCCGTGCGCGAGAATGGTGCGATTGGTAAGTAGGCGAGCCTTGTCGTAGACGTCGGCATAGCTAGCTGCCTCCGGGAATAGCTCAAGAACGAGGTCGATCTCGCTGGTGGTCTCAGAAATATGTGTTTGGATGTGGAGGGGCGGGTTGTAGGATGCGGCCAATTGGCCGAGTCCATCAAGGGAGTCGTTTGAGCAGCTTATAGCAAATCTGGGTGTGATGATTGGGTTGATCAATGATCCTTTCGGATCAAGGGTCTGGATGTAATCTATTGTCGACTTTGTTGCGTTGAGACCCGAGTCTGCGGATTCGTCAACGTAATAAGACGGACATTGATCATGGTTGTCCATGCAGACGCGGCCGATAAAAGCACGCTGGCCATGAGAGTGGCAGAGTGCTGCGAGAGCATTGGTGGCCGCGACATGAATGGTGGCGAAGTAAGATGCGCATGTTGTGCCATGAGCAAGAGTGCGAGCGACGACATGGTCATAGACACGCAGGCCCTCAGGGGGCGTGTCTTTAGGATCTGTGTCTTGGTTCTTTGGGTCAGACTTCGAGCCAAAGCTAGCCTCTGTTGGGTAGGTGTATTCATCTAGCCAGTCCAGGAGACCAGTTGATCCGAACAGTCCAATGTTGGGGAACTGCGGCGCGTGGATGTGAGTGTCTATATGGTTAGTACTGGTAAGTGGTCAATTAGATAGATAAGGCATACCAATGAATCCCGGAAAGAAGAACTCGTTCCGTTCGTCGTTGGACTCTACAACCTGAACCTCTATAGCCTCGGCTCTAGTTTGTGAATCGGAATTTCCGTTGGTGCTGGCAGCGGCAGCAGTCCAGCCGTGGCTAGACATGAATGTTTGGAAGCTGGCATCATCGACGACGTTCCAATCATATCCCTTGATACGGCCATCTTCAGAAGAGACCCACAGGGCACCTTGGTTTCGAGCGAGCTCCGGCTTGGCCGAGCTCGAATTAAGCCGAGGGAGATGAATGAATGTGCCGCGATACACGGTGTAGGGATATTCCATAGCCACCGCGCCGCAAGCATTTAACGCTGCGAGACATAACCACAGGACGGGCAACCCCCAAGAAAATCTGAAGGAGTTGAGAAACATAATTATCAAAATAGGTACGCAGATCGATGCTTACTACTTGGATCACTCTACCATCTCGAGGACAGTGCAGGTTAATATATCATGAGGCATTAGAGCGACAGCACTAGAGAGTCAAGCCTAGAAATCATTACGGAGATTAAAGGCCAAACCTGCTGGATTAGAAGACGGTCTCCGCCGCTGTAGTATCATATAGCTTTCTTTGAAGTTCACCGAGGAGGGAGGAGATAGTAAGATCAATAGAGCCTGACGATCACGACTGTCCGAGACTCGGTGTTCGGCTGTTTCCGAATAATCACGCATATTGACGTGATGTCAATTTGAGAAACCATGGTGAAAGTTGTAAGTGAGTGCGGTGAGCCCGGACGTACGGTAAAACAACGCAAATTGTGGCGTCCTGGGGTAATGCGGGGAATGGTGAAACGCGGGGGATGGATGTAGCTAAAGTAGTCCTGGAGAGGGATTTAACTATGAAGACCACTGCTAAAGGTCGTCTGGCGGAGCTATGACAAACTGGTTGCTGAATATGCAGGATCGACGCCTCAAAGTGTGGGGTTGAATGTCGGTAGTCGGGGGTCGCCACTTCCCACGAGCGTAGCAGATCATTACCCCACAGATTTGGAGCTTAACATCCCTTATCGGCGGCAGCCGCCGCTGATACCCCGCTCTTTCCTCGGCAAGAATTATAGCGTGCACCTAAATCCGCGCCGGACCTAGGGAGACCAGAGAACTAACGAACTGGAACAGCGCAATCATGGACGACAGTCACATCGCCTTTTGATCTCGAGGACGGAAGCATCTTCTCTCCACCGCCCTCGTCATACATGTCTCCCTCCGGCATGCCGTTCGCTTTCCAGGGCCAACCCGGCCAGACAGGGAAAAAAAATGTCATATCAAACGCTGATCCGTGCATTGGAAGTTTGGCAATCTTCATTCCTGCCCGATCGTTCATGCCAGAATGGAGAAATACTTTGGCCTCAAGGGCTCGTCCCTTAATAGAGCTATTGTTTTTTTAGTTGTATGGCCAGCCTTTGGCTGCTACGCATATAATCTGGCGGTGATGGGGGGTCTATTGACCCTCAACTCGTTTATTGAGACCTTCCCCTTGCTGGATACTATCACCACAACAGGCGCCCAGCAACATTATAACTCCCAAATTCAAGGTTGGTAGTTAGCCTAGCCGTGATGAAAATTTTCTGACGAGCTCTAATAGGGACTGTTATGGGCCTGTATAATATCGGGGGCATCTTCGGGTCTTTATTGTGCATTTATTTTGGTGATCGCCTTGGACGCAAACGCGTTATCGCGATTGCGGCCTCGGTAGCCATCGTCGGAGCAATCCTCATGGCGACGGCGTTCGGAGTTGCCCAACTTATAGTTGCCAGGCTAGTACTTGGTCTGGGGACCGGTGGGTACCTGGCAACGGTCCCCGTCTGGCAGTCGGAACTATCGCGCGCAAGTGAACGTGGAGCCACCTTAGTCGCCAACACGGCTTTCATTGGATCTGGTATCAGTCTTGCATTGTTCCTCGATCTTGGCTTTTACTTCGTCGGATCGAATTCCGTGTCGTGGCGATTTCCGTTTGCTTTTCAAATCGTGCTTTTACTCATGGTAGCAAGCATTGTGACGGTCTTGCCTGAGTCTCCACGATGGCTAGTCAAAATGGGCCGCCGAGAAGAAGCTCGTGAGATTCTGGCCATATTATTGGACATTGAGCCCAACTCAGACGAGATTGATATCGACATTCGCGACATGGAGACTTCGCTTGCTGCTTCTTCGTCCGAATCCAGATGGGGTGTGTTAAAAATGGGCAAACAACGGACCATTCACCGAACCCTCCTTGCGTCCGCCGGTCAATTTTTCCAGCAGCTATGCGGAATCAACGTAATTACTCTCTACACTACTACTTTGTTCGAAGGTTTCCTCGGATTAGATCCGGTGCAGGCTCGTGTCTTGTCTGCATGCATAGGGCTTGCAGACATAGCCGGTGGAGTGGTTGCATATTTTACCATTGAACGTCTAGGACGCCGAATCCTTATGATATGGACTTCGGTAATGTTGTGCATCTGCATGGCAATTCTTGCTGGCACCACCTCGGACACTGGAAATACTGGCGCGCTAATTGTCGCTGTTGTCTTTGTTTATTTGTTCGAGGGCATTTTCTCTGTCGGCTTCTCGGGTCTGCCATACCTATACGCCGCTGAGGTCGCGCCCCTACAACATCGCGCGGCAACCAACGCCATTTCAACTGCGACTGTGTGGGCTTTTAGCTTCATGGTGGCAGAGGTGACCCCTGTTGGCCTAAACACCATCAAGTACAAATATTTTATCATCTACGCTGTTTTCAACGCCGCTATCGCGTTGCTTGTATACTTCTGCTTCCCGGAGACTAAAGGCCGCTCGCTCGAGGAAATCGACGAGATCTTTTTGCAGTCGAAGAATATTTTCGACCCTCCACGAGTGGCCCGCAGGCTGCCTAGGCTGCACCTTTCTGAAGAAATGTTAGATCGAAAGCAGAGTTTGAATGAGGAGAGGGGTGCATATCCGTTAAAGGAGCTTTGAAACTCTTGCTAGATCGAAGATGTGGTTGTGCTAATCTCTAGTCTTTCTTTCATTTGCATAGGAGGCTTTCCATTACGAGAAGTGCCTTTCCAACGAACGCTTGATATACTGTAACGCTCATAGCTTAGCTCCCGGAGCGTAGCAGAATTAAACAGACTCTATTAAAGTTGCTATATTTAGCGTTCGTCAAGAACCTACCTGTGAAATAGCATGTTGAAAAGGCGCGTTTGATAGGTCGACAAATGAATCAGCACGAACAGAACGTGTCTGGCCTTGTCACTGCTACGGAAACCAACCGCGTATATTGCTATTAATGAGGCTCATCCATGTCGGCGCGCCCGGCATTTGATCAAGACCATCCTGAGACATCCTGTTTCCCCATCACAACGCTTTGAGAAGCCCCTCCTGCTTAACCACCCACCCAGCATTCTTAGGGAAGCCTGGAGCGTTACCATGGGAGCCCTGCCACCCACCAGCCAGGTATGCCACTGTGTCATGTTAGGAAATATACCAATTTATCATAAGCGGGATAATCTATCCACTCACCAGAGTAGAGGAAGGCCGCGTTGCCAGAAATGAACGGTGGAGGCGTGCCGCCTGTAATTCGAGGTTAGCATAGCTCCGTGGATTTACGATATCGTGCAAGGCCCATTGGGCAGGTCACTCACTATTATTACCCCTCGAAGCAAAACCTATGATCACAAACACCCAGAGTTAGCTTACACAATTCCTCAGTCGGCACACAACCTTGGTTTTAATCGATTAAACTCACCCGCATCATCAAAGAACCAATAATCATACGCCGTGAGGTGGTAAATCGCCCTCTCCGGGTTCCCTATCCTAGCCGAGTTGATAGCTAGCACGGGGCGACCCCAGCCAGCGACTTTATCGTCCGTCCAAACCTCCCAGACCTTATCCGCCGTGCGGAGAGCCACTTCCTGGTCGACGGCAGGGGTGTCAGGAAGCATGCCCTGAAGCATGATCATGCTGCGCGGGTCGCCGGTCAGTTTTGGGTCTTCCCACCAGGAGATGTTAACCCCCTCGTAGTCGGCGTAGAGGCCTCCCACTTGCGGAGGGAGAGCCATGTTCTCGGCCACGGTTGTCCATTTTTTGGGGATGGGCTGATGGAGGCGATTTTTCCATTTGCGGGCGACGTCGAGGCCGTAGCGCCAGTAGGAAACCTGGGGTTGATGGTAAGCTAGGGGCTCGGTGGTGCTGCGCGTAGAGTGCTTGCATACCTCATAAGCTAGGTTAAGTGACTCATTAGGGGGTGTGTTCTCAGTGACGCCGTATGCTCTAGAGAAGAGGCAATGATACGTTAGCTAGCTGCACCAGCTTCCGGAATACAGAGATTGATCAGACAAACGGGGCGAGGGGGTGAGGGGTGAGACTCACGGAGGCCCAAGGTCGAAGTATCCTGAGCTGACATTCTTCCACGCGTAGGAAGCCATATAGTCAGCGGAGGCGGTGATGACATTATCCCAACGTCTCAGGGTCTCCCGAGTAGGTGAGGCTTGGTAGGCTAGCTCAGCCATATACATAGGATGGGGCTAAAAAGAGCAAAATCGGCATAATTAGTATGTCTTGTCTGATCAGCAAAAAAGATGCAAGTCTGGACGGCCTCACCTGCTGCCACATGAGTACTGCATTGATTCCTCCCGGCGAATTTCCCTGGCTGACGAGCTCGGTCATCTTAGGCCATCTAATAGGCCAATATCGAATCAGCGGCTGTTCTCGTACAAATAACAGCTCCTCGTCCAGGACCACAGAATTACATACCTAGCCCCTTCCCAGCCCATACTTTTAGCCCGTGCCTGCGACGACGGCAGCAGTGTCTCGTACAGCTCAGGGAAGATGTTATCAAAGTACTTCTGCCGGCCCCAGGTGCTCCAGTGGGCGTTGTGCCAGACGACCATCTCCATGTGGAATTTTCCTGCACAACACGGTCGGTCAGTCCAAGCCAACTCTCCAGCCAATATTTCACCATAGCAGTGTGTGATCGAGCAACTTACCGTACCACCCATTGTTCATCAGTCCGCTCTCCTGCGTCGACTGCCCATTCGCGGCGCTGTTAACGCGGACGTGATACTGCGACTGGACGATGCGGCGCTGTAGCTCGGTCGCGTTGGGGTTGGTCGAAGCTGTAAGGTCTACGAACCCGCCATCGCTCCAGTACTCATTCCAGCCTTTCTTGTTCCTTTTCTGGATGGCGGACGGTAAATCAGGGGTGCACTTCTCGGGTGAGAAATGGGCGGTGAAGGTCATAGTAGAGGATGAGGACCCTCTGGGAGCGAGGGTATAGCGATGAGCGGTGACGGCTTTGGAGCCTGCGGGCTCGTTCCTCGTCAATTGGAGGTTGGAAGAGGAGCTAGAAGGCCACCTCAGGTTGACAAAGTATTTTGTCTCCTGCATCTCGTGGTAGATGTGAGCGCTAGGGATCCGCCTGTTTGAAGTGTCTACAATAGAGGTGGTGTGGTTCTCAGGGAAGTCGTAGACGCCCACGAACACCTCGAATTTGTAGGTGGTGCTGTGGATTGGTGGATAGGGGAAGTCCAGCTCGACTTTCAGGTCACCCGAAGAGATCAGGTCTGATTTAATGTCGAAAGCTACAGCATCAGACTCAAAGTCTCCCTGGGTAATAACCTTCACGGCCTTTCCGTTGACCTTGAAAGTTGACGTTATGGTCCCGTCCCACAAGTTGAGCTCCTGCTTCGGGTCGGTAATTTGAGAGGCAGTGATGGCGGCATTCTTATAAGTGAGACCTATACGGCCCAGATTGACGCGATTAGGATTGGCAATAAGCCACTGAGAAACCTCGGGAAGATTGGGATCGGGGATGTCGTATGACACATTCCGGCCGTGGGTTAGCTGTTCAACCCCATGATAGTCGCTAATCTTTTCACTGGAGGAGTGCACATTAGGACTGAATACTAATAGAGGATTGCGGCAATTAATTATGAGCAATCAAGCTGTTCTTACCCGTTTGTGGGCAGAGAATCCTTATGCCAGCCCCAGCTTGACAAGGTGTTAAATGGCAAGAAAGTCTAAGATCGGGCCGCGGATGAGTGAGCAAATGGCCGCCAAATCAAGGTTATAAAATACAAATAATGAAGCTATTTCTCACCTGCATTCCCGTGTTGTCGACATTGAAGGCAAAATTCCCATTGCCAACCTGTAGAGCCGTCGTTGTATTGTCGATGAGGCTTGAGCGGACGACGTTGAATTTAGATAATACGCCCCTCCTATGGAGGAATTAAGCATTCACTTACACATGCACACATTTTTTTTTTATACGGCGGGACAAAGCTTACCTGTCGATGTGACCCAGCCCAAGGGCCGGCAGCAGAAAAAGTGCACAGACAATATTAATGACTGCCATACGTGAGACACAGCGTTCCTTGTGCAGGTTACAACAAACGCGGATGTACCTTTGTTTCTATATAGTTGCCATTGAATCCCAGTTCGGGGTAAACGGCGCCGATGACTGCTGTACCCCACGTTTGCGATCGCCTATACAATCGCCAGAGCTAGTCTAGCTGGCGTGCGGGGTAATGAGGTTGGTTAAATTTTCCAAGGCAATGGCTAGAGAGCGAGCTATGTTGGAAGTGAGAGTGCCACCAGCTAGTTAACGACCCTTGTTGGTGGTTGGCGGGAACATATATAAAGTTCTGCCGGAGGTTAATCTAGTGCATGGGAACCGGAAAAATTAACAGGGCATGTGGAGTCATGCAGCTATCCTGGACTCGAGGTAGGTGATAAGTTAAAAAGAAGTAGGGAATTTCCCTGGCGAGAGGGGCCTTCACAATGAATGCTTGATATACTGTAGCACCAGGAGCTTAGCTCCTGGTGCATAGCAGAGTAAACAGATACCCTGCTGTTAATCCGGAAGCTACCCCTGAATAGTATGCGAATAGCGCATTTCATAGAATGATAGGAGCATGTCTAGTCTCGTCGCCTTGATGGAAACTGACTCGCGTATATTGCTGGCAACGAGGCTCATTCGCCAATGTCAGCGCTCCACACAGAGACAGTGTTACATGTATTTAGCAGTTGCGTTCCTGCAAAATAGCTCATTTAATAGTCCCAATCATATGAAGGAAAACCCGTCGGAACGCTGCAGTCCAAAACAGTCGGGGTCTAACATATGGTAAGGTATCCTCTTCCTCTTTAGTTCATCAACTCCCCAAAGGTCCAAGATACACTGTGTGACTTCATATACCCAGTTAATCTTCTTTCCTATTTCGTTTGCAAGCAGATCGCACCAGATTAAAAGCTTCCAACAATACTTTAGATAGTTTCGTAGCTCCTCGGCATTCTCTACATGCAGCGGGTCCTCAGCAATAGGTAGCCGCCGCCGTGCTATGTATTCTGCGTGATCGAGGACCTCCATCACAAGTTCTAGCGGCAGCCCTTTACGCTGTAGGTGCCTGATAACAGCAGGGATATCTGACCTGAGAGGCATATACCCGTGCGGATTATGGGCCGCTGGCATGGCGAAGTTATTATCTTGGAGACGATGGCCAGAGAACCTGTCTGCACTGATTCCAAAGAACTCTCGATGAGGATAAAGGTGTACATCGTATGCAGTCTGACTGGTGCATCTTCTTAGCATCTTCACGTAGCCTTTTGTCTTGCGATAATCAAGATCCTCGGCGGTCGTAGGCGGCTCCCGATGCTCGTTCTGCAGATATGCTGCACGGGCCGTAGCGTCGTATGTTTCCGGCTTGAGGAAAAGCACATTTAAACAGATATAGGACATGAGAGTAGAGCGCATTAGCTCACCCCAGCCAATCTCCCCCCTACATGATGCTGGCCACCATATCGTCTTTATACTAGCGGAAGGCTGTGCGGCGATGCGAAGTAGGGTTTCCATTTGGCCGTGCAGGAGCAAGGCTTTAAGTAGCTCAGTGGAATCTTCATGAGGAGAGGGATATTCGAGACACCACTGAAAATTGCTAACAAGTATCCAGGGTAATATTGACCTGTCCTCTGGGGAAAGCGGGCAAGTGCATCCATGAACATAAGTTACTGGACAAGGCTTTGGACACGAGCCACTCTCTGCTCGGCCATTGTTTGCGGCTCGATATCTCCGAACGGTGCTCCTTATTTTGCTCTCCGTGACATCGTCTATGAGAAGGTCGTCAGGCCCAGCTACCTCATACTGTGGTGGGTATTTTTCGCGCTCAGATCTTGACATATATTCCACAGCCTGGGCGAAACCCCGCGCGAAGTACATCAGCTCCTTTCCTTGTGCTGGATTTTTGCGAGGAAATAAATTCGTTTCATCTCCATGTCGTCGGGATTTAGAGGTAAACTTGAAGTTGGAGGATACAACACCCCACGGGATGGTGTGCGCCTGGTGTGCCATGGGTGGTCATGGTAAAGAGGTAGTATGAAAGTTGGAAGGATTCGCGATTGTGCTTCAACGCTTCACAGAGGCCAGTCACATGATAATAAACGTTTACAAAGCACATGATAGGAAGCTTCATCGTTATATAGAGATATACCGAACATAGCAAATTCAAAAATACACGTCACATAAGTCAAGGGACAAATCAATGGTTCCCGGTTGAATGGGCTTGTATTTTTTTTATATAAACCTCCTGGTCAACCTTCTACACAACAGATGAAATCCATCTGTGAAAGTCAAATAAATCCGCTGAGGTAAAAAGAGTAAAAACGCCTGATGGGTCTGCCCGGTTGATGGACACCCTTATTCCGCTCCCACAATGCTGTTGAAATCCCACCCATAGTATCTTTTTAGACCCTCTGCCCAAAACCAGATAACGCCGATGTTGAGATCGTCCCCTTCGTCTGATCACAACTATAATTATGTATCAAATGACCACTTTAAGTGGACTTGGCGTACTTCTCACGGAAGAACTTGGCGGCGTTGACCATGTTGACAAGGGCAGCCTTGGTCTCGGTCCACTGGCGGGTCTTAAGACCACAGTCGGGGTCGATCCAGAGCTGGTCTGGCTTGAGGTACTGGAGCATCTCCTCGATGCGGTCCTTGATCTCTTGCTCGCTTGGGATACGGGGAGAGTGGATGTCGTAGACACCGGGGCCGATGTGGCGGGGGTAAGCCTCGTCAACGAAGACCTTCAGGAGCTTGGCATCGGACTTGGAGTTCTCGATGGAGAGGACATCGGCGTCAAGGGCGGCGATGGCGTGGAAGAAGTCCTGGAACTCGGAGTAACAGAAGTGAGAGTGGATCTGGGTGGAGTCCTCAACGCCGGAGGCGGACAGGCGGAAAGACTTGACGGCCCAGTCGAGGTAGGCAACGCGCTCCTTGCCGGAGCGGAGGGGAAGACCCTCACGGAGAGCGGGCTCGTCGATCTGGATGACGAACACACCAGCGTTCTGGAGGTCAACAACCTCGTCGCGGAGGGCAAGAGCAAGCTGCTCAGCCTGGACGGACTGGTGAACATCGTCACGGGGGAACGACCACCTGAGGCAGGTGATTGGGCCAGTCAACATTCCCTTCATTGGCTTCTTGGAGATGGAGACGGCGTATTTGGACTCCTTGACGGTCATTGGGGCTGGGCGCGAGATGTCACCGACAACGATCGGTGGGCGAACGCAGCGGGAACCGTAAGACTGAACCCATCCGTTGGTGGTGAAAGCGTAACCATCGAGACGCTCACCGAAGTACTGGACCATGTCGTTACGCTCCGGCTCACCGTGAACGTAGACATCGAGATCAAGCTCCTCTTGGATCTTGACAACCTCTTGGATCTCCTTCTCAATGAACTTCTCGTACTCAGCAGCGGTGATCTCGCCCTTGGTGAACTTGTTACGGTAAATGCGGATCTCCTTGGTCTGGGGGAAGGAACCAATGGTGGTGGTTGGGAACAATGGGAGGCCGAGCTTCTCTTGTTGCTGAGAGATACGGACAGGGAACTCAGACTTGCGGTTGTACATAGCTGGGGTAACCTTGGACTGGCGGTCCTTGACAGCGGGGTCGTTGGTGCGCTTGGAGGTAGCACGAGCCTGGACAGACTTGGCATTGGCCTCAAGAGTCTCACGGACGGAGTCTGGGCCCTCAGTGACGGCCTTGGCGATGACGGCAACCTCAGCAGCCTTCTCGACGGCGAAAGAGAACCAATCGGCGATCTCAGCGTCAAGCTTCTTCTCGCTGGCGAGAGTGTGAGGGGTGTGGAGGAGGGAAGAGGAGGTGGCGACGATGACGCGCTCCTTGCCAACCTTCTGGACGGCGGACTCAACGATCTCAATGGCACGCTTGAGGTTGGTCTTCCAGATGTTGCGGCCATCGACAACACCGGCGGAGAGGATGGTCTTGGGGCCGAGGGCCTTGACAACCTCATCGAGCTGCTCTGGGTTGCGGACAAGGTCGACGTGGACAGCGTAGATGTCTTGGGGAAGAACGTCAACGTTGTGGACGATGTCACCGAAGTAGGTGGCGAGAACGATCTTGGGGATGGCATCTCCGAGAGCGGCAAGCTTCTCGTAGGTTGGCTTGAAGGCAGCCTTAACCTTTGGTGCGAGATCGAAGACCAGGGTTGGCTCATCGATCTGGACAGTCTCGGCACCGGCAGCCTTGAGCTTCTTGAGAAGGTCAATGTAGACTGGGACAAGTTTGTCAATCAAAGAGATTGGGTCAACGGTCTGGTTACGGTCTGGCTTTCCGAGAGCGAGGAAAGAGACAGGTCCGACAAGGACTGGGCGGGTGGCAATGCCAGCCTCCTTGGCCTCAACGAACTCGTTGACAGCCTTGGGGCTGTCGACAAGCTTGAACTCCTGGTTGTCCTGGAGGGTTGGCTTGACGTAATGGTAGTTCGAGTCGAACCACTTGACCATCTCCAGAGATGGGACATCGACACCCTCCTTCTGGAGACCACGGCCCATAGCAAAGTACTCATCAACAGCGTTGAGCTTGTACTTGGTGTACCTCTCTGGGACAGCCTATTGGATGGATTAGCAGATGCAACGAAAAGTCGAAGGTATAGGAATTTGTGCTTACGTTGAAGTCCTGGATGTGGGTAAGGACCTGATCGTAGAGAGCGAAGTCGTTGGATGGGATGATGTCGACACCGGCATCCTTCTGGATCTTCCAGTGAGCAAGACGGAGGCGCTTGGCCTCAGTCAGGAGCTCCTCTTGGGAGATCTTGCCAGCCCAGTAGTTCTCGGTGGCCTTCTTGAGGTCACGGTTCGCACCCATGCGAGGGAAACCGAGGATAGATCTGTAGAGTTGTTGTTAGCATTGGATCGTTTTGAAATAAATTTTGATGGACGGGAAAAGAGGGGTAAGTGAACGTACGATTGAACCATCTTGGCTGTGAGTTGCGAAGACGGAGAGGTGAAGGTTCTGTGAAAGAGACTGAAGGTTCTACTTCCTGTAGTAGTAAGGAAGATAGATGTCAAAAGTCTACCCGACTTTATAATGGATAGATGGGATGTTTTTGAAGGGGGAGGAGGGGAATGAAGATGAGGGAGAATAAGGGAGAAAGAGGGAGAAGAAGTAGAAAGAGGAGGGGCGGGGGGGGCGGTGTGAAGTAGTCGAGTACGGGTAGGTAGAGCAGATTTTCGGAGGGGTAATTGTTGATTTATTGTGATGGTGGGGTCGTTTTAACTCCTGGGTCGGAGGCGAGGGGTCGGGGAGATTGCGTGATTCGCTAAAATGCCCGATAACCGTTAAATTAAGAAAAAAAAGTCCCCGTGTATCGGGATGCGTGGAGGAGGGGTGGAGGGAGGGGTGGAGGGGTTGTGGGGTGTTTGAGGGTTTTGGTAGGTTGGAGAGAGGTTGGAGGGGTGATGGTTCGCTTTATTGGGATAGGTCAAGATAGGTTAAGGTACGGAATACTCTTGTTAGCCTCTCTGTAGCCGCTCTGTACCCATCGTAATATGAAGCTTTATCTTGCTTGAAGGATTTATCTTGTTTGAAGGAGTTCGCTTGGTGTGTTTGGTGCTGTAGTAAAAATGACACGCACCAAAACAATAACCGCAACCAGAATAGTCGGGGTGAGTTAACGGGCGACCGTTAAATTAGACATACCCGGGCCTTTTTTTACCTGTGAGTGATATAGTCACAACAATTAACTTCCGGACCATTTTCCAGATATAAGAGATATAAAATGCACTGATATGTCCTCAAAAGCCTCAAAAAATGGCAGGAACGACCTTCTCAGGTCTCCAATTACTGTTACCGCAGGTGCAATACGTGCAATCTTTCATAGAAACGGAAGGAGGGCTCCTCGTTCCTGCCAGTCTTGTAAAGTTCCCAAATGTGACGCTTATGACTTCGTTGGTCTCTTTCTCTCTGTTCATAACCCTTCCAGATCCTTTCGGTGTTTTTAATGCAGTACCCTCATTGTTTCCTTTGTTGTCTTCCACACATTGAGCCATGAGAGGCAAAGCATGTTGCATGTCCGGTGGGCCTCCTTCACCAGATAACAGGCCACCCCGCCGAATCAATCCGGTCTTGGTCCATGCGCAGCAGGCATCAGACAAGGAACGCATGGTGTCATGGAGTTCGCGATTTTCAAAGCCTGAAGACGCTGCAGAGCTACAAGCCATTTTTAAAGGTGAAAATCTTGATTCTGAGAATGCTTCGACTTTGAAGGGTGGGCGTTGTGGTCGATCAAAGCTACAGAAACGTTTTTCACGCGACTCGACTCTCACAAATAAGAGACCTCGGAGGTTGACAACTGGGAATAGCGAGGAGGAAATCGCACGCCGTGAAGAGTTAAGGCGTATCCGCGCCAAGAGATTACAAGACGAACTCGGAGATATATGTGTATACGATGAGGATGCGACACCTCTTCGCTCCAGCCCGTTCGGACAAGCATCGAAAAGTGCAGCTAATGATTCAGATGGGGCCTCTCAAGACTCTGTAAATGCCATCAATGCTTACGCTGACCGTTGTGTCGATCCGGGTGACAATCAGCCGCTTCCATCCAGAAAAATAGCCGTCAGCACACCATGCAGGTCAGACTCGGCCCTGGACGAGCCAAAAATCCCCCAGCCTCCTGTTCTAGACCCCAAAATTATGCCAGATATCGAGGCCACATCAATTGGGCGTACCTCTTGGAGATTATCATTTACCTCTCCCCAGAGGGCCAGATGCTTGCGTGCGCTAAGCCTGTCCAACCCTCAAGATCAGAGCATAAGTAATTCCTGTCTTACAGTTCCTATATATGGTTCTTTACCCTCCCCTGGCAAGAAGGAAACATGGTTGAGGGCCGAAGTTCGACGGCCTCTGGAATCTCAACATCCCAATACGACCTCGGATGAGCAAACATCAGGAATCGAACATCAAATTCTCGAAAGGGCAGCCGCAACCCCACTTTATGAGATGCAAATCTCCCAGCGATTGGCTTCTGCGGATACTTATGTTCTATCACAGCAGTCGTCTGAGTACAAGGACAAGGATCATGATGGCGAACCTGTAAGTCCCAAAGAAGGATTTCGAGAAATTAACACCCGAAGATCTCGATATTTTCGCAACGTTTCTGGCCCAGGATTTAGTGAAAGCAAGGGCCCAAGAGCTTGGGGTCGGGTTCTAGGCGATGGAGCTTCGTCATTGCACAGCTCGGGCGGTGACGATAGTCTTGAGCAAGCTCACGGGTCGTCACCAGGACGGAAGCTATCGCTAACTATTACGCAAGGTCAAAGTATCATGCCAAGTTTTATACAGGGTGAGAGCAGCTTGATTTGAATAACGTGGGCAATATATTGACTCTGATATTCTCTAGTCCCTCGTATTGTTATAACCAAGCCGGATGAGCTTGACGAAGCCAAGCCATTGAATAGAAGAAACCAAGAGCATAGTGGAGAAGGCTATTCGTCCAGGGAAAGTGAAGGCCATCGAAAATGCCCTCTACCATCCAGCACGCTCAATGCCGACGTTGATGGATATCTTCAAGTACCAGAGTGCTCGGGAACTATCAATCCCACAGAAACTGACCAGCATCGCCCTTCTACCCCATATATTAGCAAATTTTTGGAAGACTTCGACGAGCCAAGCGCCAAATCCAGCTTTCGATCATCGCTTTTGTCAGCAATGGGGCTCTCGGGCCTTGGAAAGCTTACCAGAAGCTTTGATGGTGATGATTCAGTTGATTTAGTCGCCATTGAGGGTCGATCTGGTCAACATAAAGCTAACCCTGGTAAAAACGCAACTCCCATTCGAACCACCTCCAGAAAGGAGTCGGTATCGCTGGATGGCTCGAAAACTTACTCAATGGAAAGCGCGGAAAAAATGTGGGCAAAGGCGTTTCGTCAGTCGGTCCATGGAATCTCCCATGGCGCCGAATTTGGAGAAATACACCAAAGTCCGACTAGCAAACGCAGCAAATCTGACGGAAATGCTAATGGCACACGTAATCAGAGAGAGAAACACGCATTGATCGATGTCACGGATAGTTCAAGTCGCTCTTCTCGAAGTACTCGGTCGGGCTTTGTGATACCTCCAGACTCCTGGGCTAATTTCCCAAGCCATAGTCGTGAAAGCCGTTGTGAGAGTAGTGGGAATGACGATGCCCGGTCTGATTTTGCCATCAGAGAACTATTTGACGGATTAAATGAAGACGCCGCCAACTCCAAGAAAACACAACCTAAACATCGCGAGGAATCTCCGAGCCAACATCATCCTGGAAGGCTGACTATAAAAATGCGAACCTCTTTTGACAGATGGCTCACTAAACAAAACAAGGCGTCTACTGACACAGTATATGTCTGTTATCCCAGTGAAAGTACAGACGGGGAGTTCGGAGATCTGATGACCGAGATACTACCTCGCAGCCTCCATCTCGATACGAGTCAAAAGGACGTGCAGCCCGAGATCAGTAAGACGATTTATCAAGGAATGCCCGATGCTCCCAGAGTCCCTCGTCGAGGCAGTATGGATGATCTCCTTGAGAGGAGAGGTGTAGGTAATAGCCCCTGTAGCCCGGAGGAGAAGGCCAAAATCAACCGTGCCAAACGAAGAGAGAAGTATAAGACATGGAGTGGCCGCGACAAGAGTAACTTGGCGGATATGATGGCGCTGAGGCAGAGCACGGTAGATTTCATGGTGCAAGCTCAGATTATGGAGAAAGTGGAGCGAGAGAGGGCGTTGAGGGCTGCTGATGAGGTATTTGAAAGGTCGATGGTCCGGTAGAATGATCAATGCGGATGGCGAGGGGGCTGGTAGTTGCTGAAAGGGGGTTGTTTGTTGGATTGTAGTATTATTATACATGCTAACGAGACGTTTGTAAGAGTATTGATTGGCAATAAAGTTTATGGTTAAGTTTTGTTAGGTATTTTCCGTAGTAGTATGTGTGGAAAGGGGAACACTCTCATGAGAGGTTCGGAGTCCATCTATCTCCCTGCCAACACGTATATTTCTCTACTACAACCCATATATTGCTCTACGATCCAATCAATATACGTGAACCCAGCGACAGATATTAAAGCAATAGAAAGAGCTACTGAAAGCTTATGTGGCATTGATGCGATATAGACACTGTCCTCTCTCATAATTTCGACAAAAACTCAAGTGATATTGGTGCGCTATATGCACTGTCCTATTTCATAATTTCGTCAAGGCCCTCCCTCCCCCTAGCCGTCCAAACGTCTCTTACGGAAGACTCTCCCTGAGTTATTTACCAGCGCAAGTCTCGTCTACCTTTAGCCAACTCTGGAATAGATGTTAAACCTAGAGTTTATCCCTATGCGCCCATATTAGTAAACGTTCATCGTGTCATCCAGGATGGAAGCAGATACCAGGCAGTAATAGATGCTGTAGCAGGTAACGGGATAAGAGCCAAAAGAGTAGAGAAGGCGATAGTTGTCTTTATAGCAGTCGAAGTTGTGGTATGTGTTTGTGCCCCATCTAAGACTAGTTAGCATAGTATAGCGAGGCATTAGGGTATATTTCGACAGATAGGGGGTTAAAGACGTACCCGGAATAGGAGTAAAAAGCGCGGCTCTGGGCTGTAGTGTCAATATGCGACGTGAATGTAGTCCCGCTGGTGAAGCTGCAGCTAACGGCGTTGCCCTCCCAGGTCACGTAGCTGGCGCTGGGATAGTAGCATGTGTCATCGGGCTGCTCGCCGTTTTGAGAGTTGGCACCGTTGGCGTAGTACTGGGGCTAGCGTCAGCGGGGTGGAGGACAAAGAGGCGGTTGGGGGTAGAGGGTTAGTGTGACATACGTTTATCTGGGAGTAGACTGGTGTCCCAAATATATTGCAATTTGATAAATATACGGTCTCGCTGGAGCGCTTCTCGAGGGGGGCTTCGCCTTCGACGAAGTTTAGAGTCACTGGGGTTGCTGTGATGGCGAAGACTAGGGAAGAGAGGGCGAGTAATGAGAGCTTCATTTTGTAGATGACTCGAATTGTTAGCGGTAAGCGTATTTTATAGCTGCTTGAGGTCTGGACAAAGACTATAGTCGACGGCTATGAGACAGTCTAGACCTTTTATATATATACCAGTACGCACATACACCTAGTAGTGAGAATCATAGGGCCCTTGGCTGTAAGCTTATTCCACCCCACCCCACCCTTCTCGAATTCAATATTTAGCTGCAATGCAATGCAGGCCGATTACAGCACTTGCCCTGCTGATCCTCGTGGATAAGCTCTAAGTTACAACGGGTCGGAGTCTATCATCCGGCCTGGCCAGAAGAGGGGTCCACGTCTCTAACTGGTTGGCTAAGTGCCCTTTTCCCATATTTGTGAGTGATCAGACGCATTACCCCATGCCTGTTGAATCCTCGAACGGGATATCCGCTGTATGGCTTCCGCATTCATACCTCGGCTATAAGCAAACAGTAATTAAATGGCGGAACTTATATTGCAGATACCAATAGAGCTGCGAGATGTGAGGTCGCTATCGCCCCAGTTACATCCAATATGGTAATCCCGTGCTCTTATTGGGAGGAATGAGCAGTCCTTTCAATGCATATGAGAATTTGGGTGTGCTCGCACGGGTCTTAGAAATCGTCACTATTGGAATGCAAGTTGAGACTGACCGGTCGCCTGGCTAAGCGGAATGCATCCTGCTTATAAAATACCCTGCATTTTCATTTAAACTTAAATAGGGTCTGATAACGGATCCTGGACCTGTCGGACCCTGTTCTTGCTGTTTCGTTAACTCGGATCCACCAAAGCGCATGTGCCAGGGGTTCTGGGCAACGAGCGAGTCTGTAAAGAAGGGGCAAATCTCTTTACTACAACTCATAGAAGGATCTAGAGGTGAAAATTGCCTGCTGGCGGACGAGAAGCTGAATAACTGTCATGTAAGCGTTATGCAGCGTGCGGCAGCTAAAATAGGGAGCGGGCCGAGTTTTTGGTGTGGCAGGGGACAGGATGCCCCGCGCAAGAAGTATAAAGTGGTTGGTAGCAATTTAGAGACGCACTGCAATTCGTTAAAATGATACCTTTGGTAGCCATCACGGGATGCCA